>LN890970.1:0-24334 GCA_900010015.1 Tuber aestivum | reverse complement strand
TACCCTCCCGGAACCTGTGTCCCATCAGCATCCAAGTCGCCTCTCCCAGCGCCGAGAATGAACCCCGGACCCCTCGAACCAACCCACGTGGAGAAGATGAAGGTGGTCGAGGACATGCTAAAAGAGAACCCGTGGATGTCAAAGTTCATGCAGGGCCCAAGATTAGCCCCCAACTCGCAGAGTTCGCGCCCTAGCCAGGTCAGATCTGCCCAGCCCAGTGGTCCTGGACATGATGGTACAATTGACACCTCATGCGCCGAGGTACCTGCGAGCGAGGTTTGCAATTTAGGTCAACCTATGTTGACACACGTGGCACCTGCCACTTTTGTTCCGACTCCGGTAGCCCCCAAGCTCCTGAAACCCTCTGCCTGTCTCCTCTTCCCCCCTGGCATAATTGAAGCATGGCTACCCAACCCCCCCCCATGAGCTTCGATGTGCCTAGGACTGCTTCATGTCCTGGCTCCCAAGCTGCCCCAAATTCTTGGCGGAAAAGCCAAGAGAGTAGGACCAGCGCAGGGAAAGCACGTTGTCTGGGAAATGCCGTCCCGCCTTGCCCCAAAGGGCAGCATCGGGCCTTCTGAAGCCCAACGCGCCCACTGCCTCGCCGCTCGGCACGTCGCGCTGCCACCAAACAATCATTATCTCGTGCCAGGGTTCTTTCTTTCCTTTGCTATATTTTCGCCAGCTTTCATTTTCTTCTTGTTTTGTTCTTGTTTTCACTCCATTGCTAGAGTTCGTTTTCCATCTCTGTGGTTTTCTCTCTCTCTCTCTTGGGCGTCTAGTTCTTTGGTTCCTTTTGCAAGGGTTTCTCTTACCCCTTTGGGCGTCTTGATCTCCTCTTATCTTTTCCTGGGGTTTCTCATACGCACTTTAGCGTCCTATTACCCCGTTTTTTTTTCTTAGGTTTTTCTATCTTACTCAGGTGCTATACACTGGATTTCTATCTCCGCCACCAGTTGGGCGTCTGGTATTCTTAGACTTTCCTTCCCCGGTTATCTGTTGTTCTCTGGTGTCTGTCACTTGGCATTTGGAACCCCCATTACTTGAATATCTTTTACTCTGCCACCTTTTTGTTGCATGATTGGGTGTGCTGGACAGACTTGTATTATTACAAATTTCTTTTGCCAAGGTGGGCCACCTGGGCTTTCAATCCCCTTGCTTCGATATCTCAATATCTGGTATTCTCCAAGTTGGCCCCTGCACCAGTAGTTGAGTATACCCTGAACCAAGAGCCCACGCAGTGACCCCTGCGTTGCCAATTCCATTTAGGCGTAGTTTATATCTATTGTGAAGTTATACCGCTAAACACTACCTGTAATAGCTAGATTTTGGATGCCACTCTCCTCTGCCACATACTTAATTTCTACGTTTGTTTATGCCCGAGATCACAGCCTATGACATCCTAAGCCTAAAGGGAATAATTGTGGGCATAGTACAGATCATTCAGAAGTCGCCTTTTTCGTAGTCGAACAATTGAGATCAATCCCAAGTGATGCTACATGATCCTCTGACATGCCGAAAAGACCACACTCAACTGCGGCCAGGATGGCGATGTATATATAGCTGTTCATCCATTTGACGTTTTATTCTTGTACCTCCTAACAGATGCTAAAAGGACGTTCCCAACGCCCACCTCTTGGTACCAAGGGAAGACAAGCACTCATTACTGTAAACTCTTGTGTGGTTTCCAAGATTCCAATTCTTGCCATCTACTAGTAAGAAGTACTAGTATTGATCAGGTTTCCTCCTCCCTAAGCTGGCAAAAATGAAAGGAAAGACAGGACATCAGTTGAGGTTGAGAACCTAGAGTTAGCAAGGGTGAAAAGGGTCCACTTGTGGTGGTAGGATACAATAATTGCAACTACTGGGGCACACTGACGCATGGCGCCACCTAGGTCAGGGTTTGGATTGATAGTGAGGTCGCGGCCCGCATCTCCGAGTACGGGACTCATGCTCGAGTAGAGGATGAGTTAGTTCATGTTGCATCTTAAATGGTTAATTTGGTATCATCACGATAAGGGTTGATTTGGCAGGTCTACCATCAGTTGATTTAGAGGAATTTGCATGAATTTGCCTAAAGTGTATGTTAAGAGAAAAACTGTCTGACGTAGGTGGACATCTCAGTGAGGCCTGCGTATACGAGTACTCTGCACTCCGGCAGTAACCCTAAATAGGAGAGACCTATTACGGGCGTAACGATAATGGGAAGCGACGGTGGGGTTATAAGAACACCCTCTTCCACCCCAGGCTTCTTCCCTTGTTTCCTCTCCCCTCGACACCATGCTCAAGCTTCCTTATTTGCCCGTCAAGACACCACCCTCTGCTGTCCTACCTAACCTCCACCATCCAGAATGTATCCCCCACACATCAAGGTTGTTTTTTCGTCCTTGGCCACCTGCACCCGGCGTCAATGGCATAGGTTTTGTTTCTTCTTTGATCCGGGCATAGAAACATCTCCGGTGTCCTCTCCCCTGGCATTTGAGAAGGCCACCCAAAACTGCGCAAACTGCCATTGGGCGCGGGAAGTATGTATCTCCTATCAAACTAGATATATCCGACCAATATTGATCTCTCTATGCTTGTTACATGTCCAGCGAGCCAACCAGAATATGCCGTGGGATCAGCCCAGCGGAGAAAAGCTCTCCCGCAGGCTGCTGCCATCACAGTGAGTTGTGCGGGACCACACCAACAGCCGGAATTCGAACTAGAGGTTGAAGATGCAAAGTAACCAAAAGAACTCCGATCCACATACTGGGAGACTAGAAACTCACATGCCTTAGCCTGAAGCACCCTGGACCTGGCTGTTTGCCCTACCGTTTGCACCATCTTGCCGCCGCTGGGTAATCAAGATGCCTAGCCCAAGGGGCAGCATCGGGGCTTCTCAAGCCCAAAGCGCCCTGGCCCCCACTGGTCGCTCTAGTATTCGCCCGGTCGTGCTACTGTGGGTTAATCAATATGCCTGGCTCCCAGGGGCAGTATCAGGCCTTCTCAAGCCCGAAGCGCCCTGGGCCCCACAGGTCACTCCCTCGTTCCCCCTGTCGCATTGCTGCCGGTTAATCAATATGCCTGGCCCCAAGGGGCAACCTCGGGCCTTCTTGAGTCGGCACCGCCCTGGGCCCCAGTTTGCCCCTTTGTTGGCCCCGTGGTTGGCCCTGTCATGTTGCCGCCTGGCCCCAAGTCATAGTATTGGGCCTTCTCAAGGCCAAAGGGCCCCGGGTCTCACTGCAACACTGGGATGGCCACAGGCCTCCAATTCTGGCAATCAACCAGGATGAGGAGGAGGATACGATGCCACTGGGCATGAGAGAAGCGGTTGCTGTCTTTGACTGGACTGTAGTATGATTTAAAAGTTCACCTACTTGAAGATATGAACGTTATGGCTAATTGCAAACACTGGACGAAGACAGGGGTACTAGTCAATCTCCGACGGTAGCACCCTCCTGGAGCGACTTTTTCCCCTCATCCAGTACGCAGTCGGTCGGCCCTTCTCTCCCGAAGATTCTGCCACTGAACAAGGATGCCGCACCCCCCCGCGAACCGGCATCCTGGCACCATCGCCCCACCCCAACCCCAGAACCAACCCCTCCCATCCCAGAACCTGTATCCCAGCACCATCACGTCTCCCCGGTATGAGAACCAGCACCTCCGCCACTGGAACCTGTGTCCCGGGGCCGTCACGCCCCCCAGCCGCAAAAACAAACCCCTCTCCTCGTACAACTTATTTCCCGGTGCCGTAACGTCTCCCCAGTACGAGAACCAATACCTCTGCCATGGGAACCTGTGTTCTGAGGCCATGGCCCACCAGTCTGCGAGAACCAACCCCTCCCACCCCAGAACCTGTGTCCCGCCAGCATCGTGTCTCCCAGTGCCGAGAACCAACCCCTGCTCTCCAGAACCAACCTGGGTGGAGAAGATGAAGGTGGTGGAGGACATGCTAAAAGAGAAATCATAGATGTCAGAGTTCATGCAGGGCCTAAGAACAGCCCCAGACTCTTGGAGTCTGCGCCCTAGCCAGGTCAGATCTGGGCGGCCCAGTAGTCCTGGGCATGACAGCACAATTGACACTTCATCCGCCGAGCCACCTGAGAGCAAGCTTCGCAATTTATGTCAATCCCAGTCGACACCCGCGGCGCCCAACACTTTTGTTATGACTCCCCTAGCCCCCCCAGCTCCTGAAACCCTCCGCCTGTCTCATCTCCCCCCTGCACCGATCGAAGCACGGCTACCTAACCCCCCCCGCATGACCCTCGATCCGCCTATGACTGCTTCGTGTCCTGGCTCCCAAGCTGCTCCAGGTTCTTGGACCAAAACCTAAGAGAGTGGTACCAGCGCAGGGAAAGCAAATCATCGCGAAAAAGCCGTCCCACCTGGCCCCGAAAGGCAGCATAGGGCCTTCTCAAGCCCGAACCACCCTGGGCCCCGCTGCTAGCCCCTCTGTTCATCCTGTCGTTTGCCCCATCGTGTTGCCACCTGGCCCCAAGGGGCAGCATCGGGCGTTCTCGTGCCCAGAGCACCCTGGGTCTCCCTGCTCGGTACTACGCATGGCCGCCAGATGATCATTATTTCGAACAGTAGTTTGTTTCTTTTTTCCATAAGTTTTTACTTGTAGATCCCCTTTCTCTTTGTTCTTTTCTCTGCCGGGGTTCTGGTCTCCTTCCCTGCCGCGGTGCCTTGACCGTCTCTAGTTTGCAGGGGTTTCTCTTGCTCTTTGTTTTTTTTCTCTTATTTCTTATCCATTTGGGCATTTGGGTTTCTTGTTCTCTTTTGTTGGGTTTTCTTGTACGCAATTTCGTGTCTCGTAGCTTAGTTTCTCTCTTATTTTTTTCTAACTCACTGGACCGCTACTTGCTGGATTCCTTCCTTGGCCGCCGCTTGCGCATCTTGCTTTTATTAGGCTTACATTCCTCCCTTGTCCCTCGCCTCCTCATTGTCTGTCTGTTTGCCTGGCATGGGGAATCCCCCTTACTTCACCCTCCCGTGGTATACCACATTTCTTTGCACGATCAGGCATTATGGGCGGAGTTGTATTCTTAGAATTTTCTTCTCCCAAGGTGGTCCACCTGGGTTTCCAATCCCCTTGCCTCAATATGTGGTATTCTTCAAGTTAGCCACTGTCCTAGCACACCCTGAACCATGTCTTCACTTAGCAACCCCCGGGTACCAAGTGCGTGTCTGGCAAGGCGTCCTGTATGAGTCTTACACATTATTCCACGATTTTTGACTACCAACCATATATGTCTGACGTTCAGCTGCATCAACTCCAGGTCATTCAGGGAAGATATTCGCTTCTCATAATCCCATTTAGGTGCAGAGTATATCTAGTACGAAGTTATATCGGTAAACCCTACTTATTATAGCTAGATTTTGGACCCCACACTCCTCTGCTCAGTCCTTCATTTCCTCTTTTATTTAGGCTAGACCTCACACGCTATGATAGTTGGAGACATTGGCATTTGATCATGGACATTATATTGAATATTGGGAAATCAGCTTTTTCGTATTGGAACTCTGGACATCAATACAGAGTGATCCTTGATGAATCTAGATGTACCCCTAGCTCAAGGGTATAAAGACCTGCCACATCCTAACAAACATAAGAAACCTAGACAATTTCCAGATTTTATCGCGGATATACTATTTACACTTCTCTAACCACTGCTTTCTCTCTCTCCTATCTGTGTAACTCGTATATCATGCCACAGGAGCAACAGTCCCACCTTGACAGTCAACCGACCCACCTCCTTGGTAATATGTATGGACGTAAACGCCACGCCGGACCTGGCCCCGTGGAACCGTGGGGAACGGGATTCAAATCTCCACAAAACAATTCGCATAGCTCCCAGAGCACACGCATGAATGACCAGGGATCACGTCTGCCTTCTTCTCCCCTGCAAACAATAAGCCAACTAACTAGACCACCGAAGCGCTCATATAAATCCATAATGCAGGCAGCTGTACGTCCCGACCCCGAAACTGACGCCGAAGACCAAGTGTATATGGAAGCTGTACATATATCGGAGGATAGTAGCAATGAGTACCAAATCTCCCCGGGCTCCTCAGAATCAGAATCAGAAACCGACGCTGATGGGGAAGGCTTTGATCTTAGGGATAGGGGAGCAACAACACGCCGTGACGGGTGACAGACACCGAACAGAGAGGATACCAACCGCTGGAAAACAGTTCGGATTTCGACTACTGCTGGATCATAGTGATCCCGCCCTTCTCTGCCGATGCCCGCTGTTACTACCCACATCATTCGCGGTAGAGCCTCCACTCCTGGTGTTCCATCATCAATCTTAGCAAGGAATTCGTCTCCACCGTGTTGCTCGAATATGCTTTCCTCCGATATCAGAAGGTCTAGCCCGGCAGATCATCTAGATGTAGCCCAACACGACGTTGACTGGCATGGAAGTAGTAGCCAGAAGAATAATGTTATAGGACCTGAAAGTTCTATATAACGGCTAGCCAGGGATCGGATTCTGCAATACACTCTTTTTGATGACCCACTACCTAACATAGTTGTTCTGACAGCTAAAGTGTACAGCGTTTAGGAGGATGCGTTGAATATGAGTGAGGGTTTCGGACGTATTGAACTGTCCGAGGATAGCACAACAATAGTAAGTGATCCTAGCCAGACGTCTGGACACGTGGCAAATTATAATACCCTTGATAGATACGCCAAAAACACTCAGGCCTACCGTTACAATTTGTTTATCATGTGAAGCATCACATAGTAAAGTTATATGAACTACCACTGCCACAAGGCGCAGCAGCCATCGCACGCAGTGTAGATTATCTTCTGGCAGGAGACCCGTTCATGTACGACCCGAAAGGGTATGAGGTTTGTGACCACACCGACTAGCAATGGCTACTGGATACTACGACTAACTATCTATGAATTTGGACAGCATCTGATCCTGCGATTCCTTGTGCCCCAGATCCCGGAGACCATATATCGCAAGTACTTTGCCGGAAAGAAAATGCAAGGCAGGATAGATCGTGAGTTCCTATCTAGGATCAATGGAACTATGATCTGGTTGACTTGCGCTATACTATGCCACACTATCCAGGCATGGCAAACTGGTAAGTACGAAGAGCCGAAGGACTTCAAGCCTGATATTGTTATGGGTAAGAATCTCAGAATATTCTAGTGGGACGTAGTGAAGGAGTCTGGCTAACCCATTACCCACTTAAGACCTCATGGCATGCCAGCGGCAAACATGGCAGAGATTCCCCATGCAGATACAGGAGCTGTTGGTCCAAAACATCCGCCAAATTATCCCCCAAAAGCTCCAGCAACAATCTGGGATTCGGAATGATCGAGCCGACAGGTATGATGATGACATTGACGCTGTAAGCGTGGAGCTCGAGTGCAGGAAATCCAACCAGGCTCCAAGCCAATCCTCGTAGGGTAGACAGACACTAAGCAACTACTCTCTAGAGGCCTATTTGGGGCACCAGGACAGCTGGGAATAGTTGCAGCATTACGATGTTGCTTGCGATTTTAGCCAGACAGCTATTGGACAGGCTCTTGGCTTTCATGATTTTAAACAGGATAGTCTAGATGATACACCGCAACACACGGGACGACCAACATCGGGGAGCGTGGGCAGTCCATATATTTCATTGCGCCTCTCGCTTAGTCTGGATGATTCACAGTCGCGGCAGGTAATGGCTCTAGAAGGACAGCAGGAAGCGAATTTTGATTGAGAGAGAGGAGGCAACAGGTTGGTGGACCCAGGATCAAGAGTGGGCTTAACAGGGCACATATGGGTACCGGTGGTGCCGGTGGGATCGCAAGCTTCAATACCGCCTAGTGTATTCAATAGATTAAAATGGCGGGCCAATGTGACGCCGTACGATAGTAAATAGAGTATTTGCAGCACATATAGAGACCAAATTGTAATCCAATGTTGTTACTGAAAGTCCTGGAACATATGGAGTATGTTCTAATTACGGCGAGAAAATCCAGTCGACGTCAATTGAAAGTGGGAAATCAGGATGGAAGAGGTGGGTAACATAGGACTCGGAGCACATGACAGTAGTTCTTCGAAGTCATGAGACACCGGAGCAGGGACACGAACTTAGGAGGAGGAGAGTGGACGAGACATGAAGTGGGAGGCAAACGATATAGATCAGGTCGTCCAAACAGAATGGCTTTACAGGGACAGGATTGGAACGCTGGGGGAGGGTTGAGGGCCTTACGGCGAGAGGCAGAAGCAGCAGAGATTCTCCAGACGCAACGCAGGCATGGCCGGATTGCCGGGACGCTGGGTAGGAGGTCCAGGGGTGTCTGGACGGTGGCCGGGAGTAGTATGGGCGTCAGGACGCCAGGCAGGAGTAGTAGGGGCATCGGCACGCTAAGGGGGAAAGGGCATGGATTGTCAGGACGCCTGGAACCAAGCTAGCAAGGGGTCACAACACAGGGGGGTTGGAGTGCCATTTCTTTTTTATCCGGTGAGCATCAGGATGCAGGAGGGTGCGGATGTAAACATCAGGACACAAGAATGGATTCAGCCGATGTCCTGATTAACAGTATGTGTCCTCTGCGTCCTGTCTGGCTGATGCACAGGACGCACAGGACGTAAGAGTAAACTTTTGCTGATGAAGTAGAATTAATAGAATTATTAACTTTGATCTACTACTTTATGCTTGCATTTTCTTATCTTACAACAGGTTAATAATGTCTGAAAAGTATGCAATGTGAATTGATATTTTACTATACTTTTTAATAACAACAGATTGTATTCTTAAAAATATTTCAAAACTTGCAAGCATGTAGATCTTGAGGTCAGCTATCATTCTATCTAAAAAAATCTTTTGCCATAATTACAAAAATAATCATTACAGACCCACCTTCACCCAAATTTTAAAATTAAATATATTTCAAGAAGCTAAGAAGATACTCTACCATATACTCTAGCGTCAGGATCATTTATTCAGTTTTGTAGCTGTTGGTAATTATTATCCTTTTCGCTTAAATGCATCTATATTTGTAAATCAGATAAGTGATGACAAGGTATGATGATGCATAAAAGGAAAGAAATAAATCCAAATATCAGATAAGAAAACACATGATAATTCCCTAATCATATCATGAAATATTCATAAAACGGAAGTAATACATACTCCAGCTGTAGTAATGTTTATGATCTACAAATAATACTAAGTAGAGAAACGTATAATATTATTATCAAGTACAATATATATATAAAATCAATTAGAAAATTCAACACTTGCCCTTATTATCGATAGTACAAATGTCCTATTAACTGTTTGTATACCAGTTTTACTAAGATTTTTGTACAGATATCAGCAAGATTATTGGAAGAGATAACCTTCAGGAGGATGAACAAACTGTTATTGTTTTCTTTCCACATTTTATAGTTGTATCTATCAATGTGTTTTCTTGCATTATTTAGCTCCTGGTTTCTTGTAAGAAAGTTTATACTAGTATTCTCTGCATGTCAACCAATCAGTAATTTGAGATAGCTATCTTTAAGTCCCATTCGGACGCATTGGATTTGTCTTGTAGGAAGTAACATTACGACATATTCGGCTACTGTTATTAATAGTGCAATTAAGGGTTGTTTCTTTAAGCAGCAGGAGATACATGCATTATTGAAGCATACAATACATCCTAAAAAAGAGCAGTGGGTATTGAGACAAGTAGCGAAGTATGCATCAATGTAGGTATTGATAGCATTTGTTCCATTATAAGAGTAAAAGAGTCTAATGTGTTTGGTTCTGTTAAGAAATGAAAGAATAGACTTAGTAGCCTTAAGCTCTTGTTCGATAGGGTAAAAGGAAAATTGAGAGAGGACAGAAATGGTATATGCAAGATCGGATCTTGTATCAGTAGTCTGATACATAAATGTCCTATTATAGATCGGTAAACTTGAATGGAGCGGTCTGGAATGCCTGTGTCTTCAGTTTCTTTTGTAAGTTGAATGCCTTTTGGTAAGGTTGTAGAAACACTATTAGAGTTTTTACATAGAGAACTATTTGAGGACTGACTGGATGTATTGCTTCTGGGTAAGATGTAGCCTATCAGAACTGTATTTGATATGCAAGGCCAGTAAGAATGTGGCTTCACTTAGGGCTGTGATGTTGAATGCGATTGTTAGGTGTTCTATGACAGATATAGCTTTATGGGTAGTGCCTGAATGTATGGCAATGTTGTCAATGGAAATAGAAATGGAGATGTTGTATTTATTGTGAATAAACATACACAGGTTGAGGGATCATGTCGTAAATCCTCTGGAGGTCAAGAATTTAGTGAAGATAGCATCCCGATTGTTTGCAGATTGCTTAAGTCTATAAAGACATTGGTTAAGTTTATATACTTTTCATTCATTACTGAATCCAAGTAATGGTCGCATATGAACTGCTTCTTTCAATTCACTGTAGAGGAAAGTCGATTTAATATCGAATTGTTGTGGCTGCTATTTGTTTTTGGCTCGCATAGTAGGAAGGGGGCGGGGGGGTTTGTGGTGAGTAGTGGGGGTAAGGGTTTCTTCGGAGTTGAAGCCAGGGATTTGTTCAAATGCATTAGCGACACCTCTGACTGAATACCTTACTAGGGTGCCATTAGTATTTCTTTTAACTCTGTAAACCTACCTACTTTTGATTATTTTCCATCCTATCAGTTTATGGATAATATCATAGGTTCTACTCTTCTTGAGTGCCAGAATTTCATAGTCTATGGCCAAGGTCCACTGGTCACAGCAGGGACTATTCATAGCTTGATGATAAGTGGTAGGATTCTCATCTGACATTTCAGGGGCATTTTTGCCATATTGTCATGGCCACCCAGATATGGACACGGAACGTGCATGAATTTTTGGTTGCATATATTGGTTCTGGTTTTCTTGGTTGCATAGTTGGATTTCCTTTGTATAAGTGATTGGGATGTGTTGCCGTACCACGGAGGATGGCAGAACCTGATGGAAGGATCGCAGCTGCGCGTGACGCCATGAACTTTCTTTTATATTAGGGATCATGGAGGATTTCCTTAATATATAAAGGGGTGTACCCCTTCATATTTTACTTTCTTGATGCAATCTGATAATCTCCTTCGGACACCCTTTCTTACATTCTAGGGAATTATGTTATCTACCACGATACCTTTCTTTGACCCGACCAGGGTCAAAGTTTCTCTTCATCATCTCCATCATGGGGTCATCACCCCCAGTCATTCCACAACCTCCTACGCAGCCTGGCGGGGCTTGGCAGGTTTGGCCATCACCTATCTTTTGGCCTCAAGGCCCCGCCTCGCTTAAATGACCACGCAGTGGCACCACTACAAGTCTACCACAATACTCACAGGATGACTTTGATAAGCCTAACGGGGCTTTCATAAGCATGTTCGATAAGTTCTTTGAGTCACAGGGACATACAGCACCAAACATGTTTGGAAAGGCCTTCCCTATTATAATCCACACGATGCAAATTTTGTACGAAGACTACAGGAAGGCGACTTATGGGCTAACTGAGCACATCACCACCCTCACTGAGGAGTTGGATGCCCTCCGCACCTTTACTCTATCTCAGCCTGCTCCTCCTACTGCCCCGCCAGCACCTCCTCCTACTACTACAGAGAAGCCCTCTGTCTCCCATCCACCTTCCACCCTTCCCCATACCCTACCTCCTGGCCCGGCAGCTATCCCTTCTTGGACTACCATCACTAGGAGGGCAAGGAAGCCGTCTCAGGAACCCATAAAGCCTGGCCCCAAACCAGCCAAAACCCCCTCTTGCTCAGTTAAGCCTCTTCCTGACAAGAAAAAGGGCCTCACCATGTGCGAGGGTCGGCTCATCATCAAAAGAAACACTGCCCCCCTTACCTCCACTGCTGTACAGCTACGCGACAGTATCAACCAGGCCCTGGCCTCCAATCTCATTCAGTCTGTCTCCTTCCGGGATGAACGTATTACTCTCACTACTATGAACACGGTTAGAGCAACCACTGTTAGGAGCAAAGTTGTCACCTTTTTGTACCTCATTCCTGGTGCCTCTACCGTCCACCTTGAGACCCCTGCTACCCAGCTTCTGGTACATGGCATCACTACCTCCACCCCTCTGGCATCTCTTGCCCAAGAACTCACCACCTTTAATTCAGGCTTATCGCTTACCAAACAGCCTAGGTGGCTTACCTCAGAGATAGCACGCATCGGGGAACTTGCCTCAACTGTTGTTATTTCCATCACTAGACGCAAGGCTCCTTCCGTTGTTGGGAAATGCCTCTCTGCCTTTTCCAATACCTACCGTACCGAACACCGTTTACGCTTCAACAAATACACCCAGTGTGCCAACTGTCGCAAGTTTGGCCACCACAGCATCAAATGCATCCTGCCTCCTTCCTGCCACTGGCACCTCCTCCCTCACTCTACTGGGGATCACTCCTGCCCCACTGCTACCTGTCGCCTTCGCGGCTGTCCCTGCAGCCATACCACACCCAGGTGTGTGAACTGTGATGGCCCACACGAATCCCACTTACCTGTTTGCCCTTCTCGCCCCCATCCAGATACCCAAGAATCTGAGGCCTCCGAGGAACATGAAGAAGAGGTGGACATGGATGACTCTACATAAGTTGGGATACCTACAAGGAAAATGCCTTAGGACTGTCTCAGGTTGGCAATTATGGTGTAAGGGGTAGGCTGTTACTCATTGCTTAGGGGAAACTGGCTTCGTACCACCCCTTTGTCATGGCCCTACAAAGGGACAGTACTGGAATGCTTTCTTGGGTGCTGGGTGGGGTTGATGCCCCTGGATTTCCTTTGGTATGAATTTTATGAGGATAAGAGGCGCGAGAGCGGCGCAATGCTGCCATTGGTAGTGATTTATTTGATTGTGCTGGGATTTTCATGGCCTGGCTAGGTGGAAAGGATGGGTACTGGACTGTTGATAGACCTGTACTTTAGCTTTGGTGTTGGTGCTTGCTCACCAGAGTAGTAAACGGTATAGGGATGGAGGATCGATATCTTGTACTTAGTTGCCTGTTTTTAGCGGGGGTAGCAGGGCCCCAGTCCCACCGGTGGATCCCGGCCAGCCTTAAGCTCCTGTCGGGGGGGTGCGCGTTATATGCCCAATCGTGGCAAGGCGAGTAAAAATAAGAACTTAGATTGAATTTGGATACCTGTCCCTAGGAATTACACTCTCTATTATCTGGCTTCCTCCTGAACCCCTGAACCCTCACCCTGATCTTGTGAATCCTGAACCTCGTACAACTTGCTTCAGTTGTACCCCCGCACCTAGACCTCGCCTCCAAAATCCTGCCTGTCCGGATCGTGCTGTTCCTTGGGCTACCCGACCCTCAGACCCTGCCCGTTACACATATTGAACAGGTCGTTTCGAGATTCATCCAGATTGAGCACTTGTTCCTTCTATCAGTTCCGGTGGTTATTCCTGTTTATGCGCAGGTAGTTCTGGGGTTGGAGAAGAAGGTGCATGATTCTGATAGTTTTCTGAATGTTCTGGTAGTAGAGGTGAATGTACTTTGATATCTGGTGAAGGTTGGAGTTGGTCATTATCTTCTGTTTTCAGAGACTTGTCAGGTGGTTGTGAGGCATTCCAGAAAAAGGGAAGTGTAATTGTCACAAAGGTCTCTGGTATAGCATCAGGGTGCTGAGTATCTAGTGGTTCTGTTTGGTCAAGTGGTATTATCATCTTGGTTTCCTAATGAATTTGACTAGTCTCAGAGATCTGATATTATAATATTATATATATCTACTATATTGTGTCAGAGGGAGTATAACTAACAATATATCCTTCCAAGGCCTAGGGCAGTAGCTTCATTCCAGGCTTTCTTTTCCCCTTTGATAGTTGGACGTAGTATTTGGACTGGTATGGGCACAAGTAGTTGATCAATAGCTTTGTTATATACATAGCTTCATAAGGTATTGAGTTTCCTATAGCTCAGTTAGGCAGTCTGTTCCTAAGATAGAGGGCAGTAGAGACTACTTTGCTCTGAAGGCTAAGGGTAAGCATAGTCAATATAGAGCATGTCAATGTGATTATAGCATGATTGTACAGTTCAGCAACAATTTTAGATTTATGTGAGTAGGGAGAAGTCTTGTCATACATAATTCCATACTTCTGAAAGAGGGTAAGCATCTTGTCATTGACATATTTGCCTCCCTTGTCAGCACGAAATGTGTTGATAATAGTAGAATCCGGAATGATTCATTCCTTAATGAACTACGGTAGTACCCATACCATTTGGGACTGTCAGGTGTCAGCATTTTATGTCCCATCCCAGAAAATCAGCATTTTTGTCAGTGTCAGTTGGTACTGTTCCAACTATTAGGACCCCTCAGTTGAGACAAATTTAGGAACTATACTGGTATTGTACTGTACTATATACAGAATCCTATCCTTGGCTTCCATCAAGTTCCTAATGACCTAAGATAACTTGCACTCCCACTCTAAATTGACTTAATCCTATAGTAATTAGGTGCAAAAGTAGGATTTTTGATCCATTACACAGTTACATACATGGTCCGGGAGCCTCCCCACAGTCTGAATCTGAATTTGCACTCCAAGTACTCCTGCTGTCTGCTGCACCAGTAGAGTTCATCTCATATTGATCCCATTGCCTTACTTCTCCATCATCCTCACTCTCAGCCTCTGTATCAGACTTATCAACTCATTGAATTCCACTATTGCAGGAAAGGTGCACTGATCTTGTAAATCTAATTGAGAGTCAAGGATCCTAAAGGTAAATTACAACCAGATGCAAGACTTTTATTCTTAGTTTGACTACCTTGGCTAATGACCTACATACAGTTTATTCTCTGGTAATATCATACATACCCTTAAGCTTAGGAATCAGGTTTATCATTTGACAGAGCAGATCTAGTACTTGCCCAATCAGGATTGTGAATATGGTATATCTGTTGTCCCATTGTGTTTTGTGTCAGTACAGACTGTCCCAAGTACATTTACCTAAAAATTATGGTCAGCAATTTATGTCTGTCCCAAATGGTATGGGTAGTACAGTATTTGAACACTGTTACCATGTTTGACTTTACCTTTATGGTGTAGATCCATACATATGATGTATTGTCATCGATGAAGGTAACATAGTACCAGGAATTGCCAAAGGAGAGTTTTGAGAATCATCTGCTCAGATCGGAGTGAACTAACTAGAACGGTATGTCACATCATTTTTCAGTTGATTTGGGCTTGTACTTAATTGACTTGAAGGTTATGCAGTTTTCACATTACCTAGCTTGTAAAATGGTAGGAATAACCGAAGTATTGCAATCATAGTCGGCTTTGAGGTATCATGGCAAGAGATGTCGGATGGCTTCATGCCATTCTGTATAAGTTATTTTGTTCACTGTTTCCTTTTCCTCTTGCTCAAAGTAATCATGTCCATCAAGCTTTCTCCATACATCGGCAAAAATTCCTTCTGCATCAGATCCGTGCGGCTCACATCGCGACACAGCGCGCTCGTCTCCTGCTTCCCCTGCGTGCCCTGCGTCCCGTGGGTCCACTACCTCGGCGCAACGCCCCCCTGTGTCATCTGCATCCCCCTTTTTACCCGGTTGATTTCCTCCATGTTTGCCCCTGGTCAGCACGTCAGAGTCGATGGCGTCACCTTTCTGATGCTGAAATGAAACTTTTGACGCCCAGGCTCCTATCACCATGTCCACATCTTCTCCTGTCTCCAAGCTGATGCCAGCTCCGACCAAGGCCCACGTCACACATCATCACACCCTGTTCTTGGTTTACTAGTACACGTTCTCTGGTTCTGAACACAATCTTGTTCAAGTTGAATCTTGTATCATTAATTTTTACTCTACTATTACCCAATTATTGCTACCAACAGTTTGAGTTACTACGCAATGGAAGGGATTCCGAGGCTCCCTCCTGGCCCTGTGGTGTATCCTGCCTTGCGACGCAGGATACACCACAGGGCCTCCATTCGTTCCCTGGGATGCTATCTCAATAGATCTCATTGATCGTCCTCAAATTGAATCTACTATTCACCAGCTATAACTGGTCACTGGCTGGGACCTGGTGCGCCTGGGCCAGAATGGTCCCAATATCCCCTATTGGAAACTGTTGTGCCTCTATTCGCTGCTCTACCGTGATGAGACTATGGGCATTGGATGGCGGCCCAGAATTAACCACACTTGTCATTTCTACCATTGTGAGTCTGTAGACCCTATCCTGGTACCTGTAGTCCCGAATATTGAACCGCCCCCTGAGTCCAGCGGGGAGACGGCCTCAGAGGCGGGAGTGTACCATACATGTGCTCCCCTCCTGCCTGCACCCAAAGCAAATCATTGCAACTCTGTTGCTTGCGGAAGAGCCAAGAACCTGTACACTGTGCCTGGTGGATATCATAAACTTCTGTTTCCGGGAACACGGGAATGGGGATTTCAAGTTACGTTATTAGTTCTGTCAGAAGTAGTCCAAGTATTGCAGGATCTTCGGGAAGCGAGCGCTCCATTGGCAGGCTGCAACCGCTATACCGGATCAATTCGTCACAAATGCTGTTGGTCGAAATTCCAACCGCCTTGCACAAATCCACGAGGTTAGAAACATCACATCGTCATTCGTTTGGGATCCTGTGGTATGTGACAGACCCAGATGCTTTATCTTCTGCCTTCAACATTTCAATGGCCTCTGGAGGTAGATCTGTGCCTCCATGTCGCAGTACGTTCAGGTTCAACTGTCTCATATGTATCCCGTGTTATCGACTGTAGCTCTGGAGGAATATGGCGCATGGCGTTGTTTTTGTGCGAACGCCGTCAGCCATCTTTGATTTGTTCCCTATGTGCCAGCTCGCCAAACTCTGTCGAATACATTTGAGTGTTGCTGAACTGATATATGGGATCTGCAAAATGGCTGAGCAGATGCATCTTAATAAACTTGAAGGTAAAATGAGATTCCGTATGGATCAGTTCTCGGTATAAGTCGTTGTCCTCTCCACCATGTTCCTCCATTATCTGACGCTGCTTGGATTTGGTGAGAAATTGATCCACACACCCCCGTAGACGTCGCTTCTCTCTTCGTTGGTTATCGAGCTTTTCTCATGTCCTTTTAGAGATCTGAAACTCCAAGAAGATATCCTTCATCGAATGAAAAGGTGCAAGATATTGTTCCATATTATCTATGGTCTCTGGGGTATGGCGATGGTATTGAGCCATCAAACTGAAATCGAGCAATGACCAGACCCAGATGAGTGCACGTTTGAAAGGCGTTACTTGCATACTATCAGGCTGTCTGAGAGCCGCAGCGAGGACCCCTAAGAGGCAACGTCCTAGGTTCCTCATTTCCTTCCCTTGCTACGGCGTAACCTCACTGTAGGACTTTTAGGGGAGGAAGAATCCTGGATAGGGTGGTAATGCGCTCCAGGCGTCGTTATAGGCCTGCTGTCGCCAGTGCTTCTTGATAAATCCCTGAACCTATTCCATCATGTGCTTGAATAGTCCAAGACAAATTGTATGTAGCAAATCTGGCTGGTGCAGATTGGATGCTGAAGCAGGTGGAAGTCCATGAAAAACGTTTCGCCCTACCTTGACGCTAAGGATATCAAAGGTACCATGGACTGCCTCCAAGTCGGAGTGTGGGACGCTATCCAGACTTTCTTGTTCCAGAAGATCATATTTCACATACTCCCGGGTGAGATATGGTTGCTTTTTGGCTGAACCGAAGTTATCCACAGGGACCTTGCATTTAGGACAGGTGTTCGATTTTACACTGTGTACTGTAATGTTTTCCATATAGTCTGCAATCCATGCAGCCAGGATAGGCAAGCACCTCTGAACTTGACCGTCTGCATACTCAATCATGACGCCGTGGAGGGCTACATCATGTAAGGGCACGAGAATGAGTTCGAATCCTCCTGGGAGTGTGTCGGCATTGCTTTGTCTCTGGTGTTCGTTCATCGAAGTAGACTTTGGCAACTTGGGTGGAACTAGCAAGAGCCCAAGAAGGAGAATTGCCATTGATCCAGGCATGTTACGCCTAGTTGACGGAAGATTTCCAACAGTAATATATATGGGCCAAGCCTTCTTGTCTCCAGAGAAGTTGGTAAGCTGCCTCTGATCAGACATCCTAATAATGGGAACAACAGTCGCACCAGGCAGGAGCGTTGCCTGCACCAGTTAACCTGCGTTCGCATGACTGATGAGAAGTAGGTAATTTACCTGGAGGTCCCACCACCAATCTGCGGCATGCATTTCTGCGTACACCCTCTGTGCATTGTCGTTATACTCCCATCACGGCGCGAAGACCAATTCATCTCTGTATGCTGCCTGCCACAGAAGATATCTGACACAGTCTAGTATGTTCTGGTAGTAAAATGGCAAAGTTCTCTTGCCGTGGTCAACTTGGCCTTCAAACCATCATAGATATTGCCCGTGCAGATCCAACAATTGCAGGTAGGTCTGAAACGTATGCACAGAGCTAAAGCCAGCTGAGGCTGAATCCCGAAGACCACTCGAAAAGTATTCATTAATTCATGACCTTGATACCTTGCTCTGAATAAACCAAGACGCGAGCTTGAATCTGTGTGCACTCGTGAATGGTGCCCATGGATTCTTGATCAGAATACTGTGCTCCTCCTCAAATCCTATCACATTTCCAATAGATCGCCCAGCGAGTGGATAACATGCCATTTCAATAGCATCAGGGGATTGGTAGTCGGTATTGAGTGCTTTCGCGTCCGGGAGATGTGCAGGATTCGGGGCATATCGGCTTGGACCCGCATCGGATTCATAATGGGAATCGATCAGATCATTCTGGCCAAGAAGACCACTGTCATCATCCTGTTCAGATTCTATGCGGGGCCGAAGCTGGAGTACTAGGCCAGACCTGAGAACAGAGCACAGGGTGGCCTGTGCTGTTCGTCGGTGCTTACCGTGAGGATCTGAGGAGGCATATTTGCCGCGGCAGAATGAACATTTGATAGGTATAGCTTGAGGTAACATACTGAATTGAGGGAAGCCAACTTGAATGTATATGTTGTATGGCCCAACGGGAATGTTCATGTGTAACGGTGTGTTGAAACGCAGGGTAAGGGGTTTGGGCGCTTGAAGATGTAGCTAACATTGACTTGGCTTAGTGCAGGCGCACATGACGTAGCATGAGGAGTATTCTCTGAGTACTACTTGTCTAGTAGTAGAACATCTCTCAAGTTCTGTCCGATAGTGATCCGAGATGTGGTTTGAACGCGCACAATGGGTGTCCACAGTTGGATAGTCTAAGGTCTGAAGTCTAAACTACTAAATGATCTCGGAAATCATTTCAAGAGCGGTTCAAGATTCCGATAAGGACTGCGACTCTGATATATAAGGTGAATTGAATGGGGCTGAAGGGACATCATACCAAGCAAAATATCGACAACTAACACCGCATTCTACATACACACCACTCACAATATCGATCTTCTCATGGCAGAGAATCTGATGACATGGCGTCAAAGAACAGCAATTTCCAGTACGTCCACAATCCAAATTCTACAAATATACAAAAAGGTCTGTCAGGACAGGAGCGCCGGCCGAGTGGGGTCTACATACTTCCAGCCATTTCACGTACTGGGCAGCTTAATGCTCCACATCTAGGCGGCTGGTAAATAAATCAATATAAGACTTCTCTTAACTTTGGAACCGCTAGATGACCCGGTCTATAAGGCATGGCACAACGCCATCAAAGATCAACTGTCAGCAAGGAACTATACAGATATCAACTCTTTGCCCAACGGGGATTTCCACGAGATTTGGGAGGGGATGAGGAGATTGCACCCTGCATGCAATTTACCCGTAGGAGCAGATGCTGTGAATAACATACAAAGGATTCCGGAGATAGGCGACCCTATCATTCAACTCATTAAGGATGCAGGAAAAAAACTCACACATACTATTCTGACTAAATGTGATATGAAGCAGGAGCCGGCGGTACCACAAATTGACCAACAGTGTGTTATTGTTGATGAGACCTTGCGGCCGCCTGGAGCTCTGCCTCACTGGGATCCAGCTGCAGAAGCAAGGCTGAGTCCGTCTCAAGACCCTGCTCGGTAAAGGGCCGCGGATGGCAAAGATAGCCAGATTGCACATCAATGTCCTGTACTAGGAGATGCCCACGAAGAGGGCATCCCGGGAGAGGGTACCCCAGTTCACTGGTATCCGGGATTATTGGCGTCCAAGGGGGCACCCCTCAAGGCAGGGCGCCAGAACGCACCTCGACACCCAACTTGTAAACAGGGTCCTGGTAGTCAAGCTGGACTGGCTCAAGATCAAGCACCGGCTCCCATAGAATGGGTTGATATCCAAGATCACGGCGATCACTATGACCGTCCTACAAGAACGAAACGGGTACCGTACCGTCTCCCAGAGCGACCACCAGATGACGGCGAGGGCGATCCTAGAGCAAGGTCCTGAGAAGTTGTCCTCACAGGACACCAGGCTCATCACGGTAACTCCCATTAACCACGTGATTCTTCAGCTGAAGTTGGTACTCAGATGCATCCACCAAATGTCCCACAACAATTGAGTCCATTGTCAGCAGATTAGTTAGTTCTCCAAAGTTGCTAGATTGGAGTACTTACTTCCAAACATCAACTTTGTAGATTGGAACGTACCACTTGGACGCCCACGTGCAGTATGTATTGTTTGGGTCTGTCCAGCAAGATGTGCACAGGACCTACACGGTGAGAATAAGAAGGTAGCGAGTGGACAACCAAACTATCATTCCCTCGATTGGGATCCGTCCCCTGTCTATGGACTTAAATTTGGTGAATTAGAAATGCGCGATATGCAAGGATTATGTGCTGTGATTAGGAGATGGGTTCCATTGTGCCGTATCCGCCATATCCTTGGCCCCACAATGGAAGGGCGCAGAATGCTCCGCGAGTTCCCTGGTGAACCTGTATCATTAGTAGAATTTATCTGCATTGGCGGAAATGAAACTCTCTGGACGTGGCTGCTATCGAACCTGGTATATGAGGACCCGCTGGATCTCCTAGTCTACTGTGACTGGGATCGTAGAGATGAGCAGCCAGAGACCCCTGCATTGAGGGGGCAACCTTATCTGTTGGAAGATACGGTGAGTGCGATAGCTTGAGGTCAGGCTGCCCAGGTAGGTCAGATGCAATTCCAGACATCTGAGCAGGAATCTGTGGTGAATTCCAGATCTGCTACTGCCGGTGATGGCAGGCCGACTAATGAGCCGCTTGAACAACTAGAACAGCATCAACCCAACGAGAGTGCGATACTGTCCTTCTCCAGCCCAGCTGTACAGGATGTTCAACCTGAGGAACACTTGGGAGACATGGAATCAAGCAATCAGTTTTTAAAGCCCCTGGCGGTAGGACCAGAGGAGTCTCTTGCAAATCCCAGACTTTTGAAAGTTAAATTGCTGAGTCTCCTGAGTGGTCAACAATCGTGCTGTCCAACGCTCCTTGCACGGGAGAACGAGAAGGTCTCGAAGCACCGCGCTTCGAGTCCCCTAGAAAGTGCTTGTCACCACTCGGGACAGAAGCGACGGCTCCTGGCCTACTGCGATGGGGACGCATCAGATGAAGACACGAAAGATTGGACTCCTAGCCGATGGGCATTTGACGTCGTGTGCACCTAGATACAAAATGTTCGCATTTAGATTTATCATCCCTGGCTTTTTCTTACCAAGATAGGTATACGCACATTGTGTTGTTTCATATACGGTTCTGTGCATGTCTTCCTTCGCCGTGGAGTGTAGGAGGGTGTGTCGGATCCAACCAACCGTTGGCCGGGGTGATGTAACCCTGGCACACGTGCTGTACGTCGGCTGGGTTAAGGGTTATCAGGCAGTATCTGCAGCAGTTAAAGAGCACTGTACCTGACAGGCCACCATAGGGAAGGGAGCTATAGCAATTGGGTCTAGCTATCTACTACGATAACTCTAGACCTACGTGATATAGATTCCGTAGGTCACGGTAAAGCATGGTCATTTATCTCAATAACTATTCAATAGGCATAAACTACTGAATTGGCGGAATTCCCCTGTTACACCAAGTGATCTGCTGGCCCCTCTTTCCTGTACGCTTACCCCTTACTTTATACTGTGGAGCTGTGACTTACAGTGCTTGGAGCCATGATAAGCGGAAAAACCAGGGGCCATCAATGCAGCGTCTCGTTTAGGGAACAGCTCCAACGTATAAGCTGACTCCCTTCCACCCCTTGTCTTATCTACCCCTCTCCTCTTTCTTCCACTCCCTTCCTCCCCTCCTTCTTCTCCTACTCACTTCCTCCCATCCTTCGTCTCCCACTTGCTTCCCCCCATCCTTCTTCATACCACCACTCTCCAACAAACTCCACTCGTTCAGCTAGCTTCGTTCTGACGCACATCATCCCCCGTCGCGGCCTTTTTTCTTTCAAACACTCAGTAAATACACAACATCCACAAACGGTCGCCATGCCCCTACTTAAGCCAAAACCCACGTCGTACTCTGCAAAGGCAAAGTCAGTGTAGATATTCTCCCCCCGGTGGAGCCACCAAAGCTAAGATTCTATCAGGCGTCTGGCCCTCCAATCGCACTGCGGGGACCCAGCCGGTAGCAAGCGCCGAAAAGACCCTTACGCGTGCGGTAGCTCTAGCGGTGGAATCTGAAAGAACGTAAGTACACCCCCCTATCAAACAGCCTTGATGATGGTGCAAAGAAGGACGGACCAAGCTAATAATGATACGTCTATACGCAGTTGTCATCAGGTGTCTAGTGAGCGGCCTGCATTTACACCAGCTGTTGAGGACTCCAAGTAAGCCAACCCCAAGGGAGCCAATCGCAGGATCGGAACTAACATACATCCGTCTTCTAGAGGTCGCTACGGCAACATTGATTTTGTGAAAAGTTGGTGCAGTTTCCCAGATCCCCGCAGCCCCAGCAAAGTCTCCCTCTCATGGCACGACCAGGTGAAGGCCTACATCACCGTGCTTACATGGGATCCCAACAAGCTTACCGATACACAATTGTCATTGGTCCTGGCGTTCGCCCGCTCCCCCCCCCTATTTCAATTCAGGTCAAGTTGCTGAAAAAGCAATATCACGCAGATGACGTTGTTGAGCTCGATGGCCCGCTGAAGCTCTAGGTCAAGGACATGGCCAAGAAGCTTCTGCCGAGGATCGAGTGTCGCAACACAGAGGAGGAGGGCAGGGATGGCGCGGCAGAGGAAAGGATGAGTAAGTAATCTTCACCATGCATGTTGCGTTTCAATAGTACTTACGGATTTCACAAGTGGTTACAATCAATTGGACCTCCCCTTATTGCCCTCGGGGGATAAGGATCCACATTGTGGGCCAGATGGGTCCTCCTTCAGCATAGCATCTATTCTGAGATTACCCCTGGTACTCCCCCGAGCAGGACCGGGATGTGGCCTTGGGTATCCTCTCATCCTGGAGCATGAGAGATCTGCTGGTGATGGTTCTGGCCCAACGAGTGGAGGAGGCCATCGTTTACCCCTGGCATCTTCTCGGGGCGACTGCTCAAGGTTCCAGCGCCTTGCGCCAGGACCCCACAAAACATCTCCCTCTCTCAGATGTGATCGTCTTGTATGGAGAGGATGATATCCAGACATGGCTGCTAGCAAACCAGCGGGAGGCTAAAGCTCTGTTGGATATGCTGGTGCTGGAGTCACGTCAGGAGGGGGCAGAGAGGCAGACGCCCGAGCCTAGACGCGGCCAGTATCCCTGCTTTGACCGGAGTCTTTGGGATTGCCAGGTCCGGGAGCAAGATCCTGGGGAGGCCATGCAAGAGGAGGAAAGCAAGTTTGAGCGGGAGGAGGAAGAGGAGGGTCCGGCGCTCGCAGGCCTGGAGATTGTTTCTCTTGACGATGCAAGTTTCAAAATCTATACTGTGTACAGCTAACTTGAGCAAAAACTCTAGAGCTAGCTACCGGCATATGACTATGCACCGCGCTCCCGAGAATCTCAAACAGTGTCGGAGAGTGAATCTTTCCCCGAATCCGACGCACCCTGGGGCCAACCCAATGTCGCTGGTGAACGTTCTTACTCCACCCCACGGTCTGTGTCTCGTTGCTCCGGATCCCCGGCCCTCATGGCTCAAGCAACTAGAATGACCAGCCAGCTATCTGTTTCTACTCGGGTGCCAATGCCGCCACAAAGGGTGATTCTGGCTGCCGTGTCTAGTGGGCACCAAGAATGGCATCACCAGGAACATGAAGGGTCTTCCAATCAGGGCCCCCAAAGTCCTTCCCCTCGCCGCCTCCAAAGTCCCACCCATCAGCGCCCCCAGAGTCCCTCCCATCAGTGCCTCCAAAGTACCTCCTGTCAGCGCCCCCAAAGTCCCTCCCATCAGCGCCCCCAAGGTCCCTCCCATCAGCGCCCCACA
>LN890969.1:775000-787440 GCA_900010015.1 Tuber aestivum | reverse complement strand
GTTAAGAGTTTAATCACGTAACAATCCAATTGCGCTAGGAGGTCTTCGTGTGTAAGCAAGGTTCGAGGAAACGCCCCATCCTACGGCATCGTGAACAATTGATACTGTACCATGAGTCGTAGCTATGATATAAGGAACGAGACCGGAATGCTGTACCTCGCACTATGGAATCTAATACTGGGCAATATCCTCCTCCCGGTGCTGGAAAACGTGCTGTAGAATGCGCTGGAGGAAGTTAAAGAGAACCTCACGGTGGGTCGTTAACCCCGCAGATATTGGATAATCGCCAGAAGATGACTTATATATACTAGGCTTTGGCAGTGTACGAGGACTAAGTGTTGGGGGATTCTGCTGTCAAAGATATAGGTTGGATTCACGATGTTATTACTCGCATACCGGCCGCAAATCTCGTATTCCGAAAGCCTAAATTGGGGGTTTCCCTTCCTCTGTGCCCAATTTGTAACCCCCCCCTTGCTATTTAAGACAACTCCTTGTACTTTATGGCATGATACATGGAAAAAGAAAACACTTTCAAAGCAGTAACAAATCCAGCTATTATACCCTGAGCGTCTCAATCCGACAACGCAACCATTTACCAAGCACTGCCAACAGAAGAGACCCGAGAAGACTAAAGGTCAATATAATACACAATAGAGCGCTTTCATATAACAAGGCAGTGCCCAAGATAATTCAAAGGACGGAGATTGAGAGAATTGGGGGGGGAAAGTAAGGAGGGAGAGTGTCAAAAACATGGTGACAGATACACCGGGGGCGATAATAGGTTTTGGGGAGAGGCCGGGAGCTGAATCATGATGATAGGGAGGACAGATAGGAAAAAACTTTTGCGAAAGCGGCGGACATGCGCGTGTTGGAAGGGAAGGTAGTCAAATCTCTCAGGGCCTAATCCACACTAGGGTTTGCGGCTGTCGGGGACTGAAGGAGCGCTACAATATCTCTACGGCCAAGCGAAGAAGCGATCATGAGTGGTGTTTGATCATCGTTGTCTGCCGTGTGGAGATTCACACCCTCTCGTGCGAGCAGTAGTCTTACCACCCCCTCATGCCCATTCCAACAGGCGCACCAGAGTGGTGTTCGACCCTCTATATCTATCTCGTTAGGATTGACATCATCCAGTCTGAGCAGTAGTTTCACCACCCCCTCACTGCCATTCCAAGAAGCGCACCAGAGTGGCGTTCGACTACCATTGTCTGGCTTGTTAGGATCGGTATCATCCCACGCGAGAAGTAGTTTCACCACCCCCTGATGCCCATTCCAAGAAGCGCGCCAGAGTGGTGTCCGACCATCTATATCTGGCTGGTTAGGATCGACATCATCCCGTCCGAGTAGTATATCCACCAAATCCACATCTCCATTCTTGGAAGCCCACAAGAGCGGTGCCTGGCCATCATTGTCCGGTGTTTGGGAATTGGTATCTCTCCGTGCCAGAAGCAGCCTCACCACCCCCTCATGCCCGAGCGCGGAAGCGTACCAGAGCGGTGCCCCACCGAGGTTGTTTGGCTTGTTGGGATTCACATCGCCCCGTGCTAGCAGTAGTCTCACAATCCCTTCACAGCCATGGCGAGAAGCCCACAAAAGTGGTGTCTGACCACCTCTGTCTGGCATGTTTGGATTCAGATCGTCTCGTGTGAGAAGTAGCTTCACCACGCCTTCATTCTTCCCCCGAGTAGCCCACATCAGTGGCGTAAATCCGTTATAACCCCTTAGATTAATATCAAGACCTTTCATCGCTATGAACTCCGCCGCAAGCTCAACAATTCCCAAGTAGAACGCACGGTGGAAACCGCTGAACAAGTAATCGGGAAATTCGGGATAGTGGCGATCCGATATTTTTCGGAAAAGTATGGCAGCAGATATGTGACGACCGCACAGATTTAATTGCGACGCAAGCGATTTCGCACGAACTGAGAGTGCCTCCTTTGCGTGGCTTCCCCAATAGAGAGAGGAATATTCGAGAAATGGGAAATCTCGCGGGGCGAACAAGTGATTGGTTGGAAGCCTAGTGACCCGGTCGTAATTTAGATAAGCAAGGCATGAATCCGCAAGAGTTTTGTGCGCACCAGGTAGGACACCAGGCCGGGAAAGGTATTCTTGAAGTGTATGGTGGATTAGCCGAACAGTCGATGTCTGTCCGTCAACTACAGCAAGCCCTAAGCATGACTTTAGGACAGTATCCCGCGGCCGGACGTTCTCGGGTTCCACATCCCTCGCCTCCATGTCCACCGCCAGAGCATGGCAGAGTTCGTCGATCTCCAAAGGCCGCTGCGCATGGGATACCCACATGAGCGCCTCCATCCCAAGTCTTGATCGGCCACCCTTCTGTTCCCGTATTCGCTGCAGCGTTTGTCCGTACACACTGTCCAGACCCACGCCACTCTTTGCCACTTGTTTCAGCATTTTCATTCTACTCGCAATTGAGGTCTCGCCCAGGATTGCACCGGTATTTAGTGCAACGAGTAGAAACCTGAGTGGGAAGTTAGTGAGTGGTCCAAATTTGGTATAGACTTGCTCCTACTCACATCTCCGGGGCCCTTTCCAACATTGTTTTCATAATATCACGTTTGAGATTTCCGGGCATCAGGTCCGGGTCCCGGGAACGGTCATCGTCCAGCTTCCAGCTTAGGTAACTTGCAACATCTCCGTGGTCGGCCAGAATTTGTATAGAATGGGCCTCCATCCCCAGAATCTCGTCCAGTTCCCCACGAATACAGGGCCTCCCTGTAAGAAATAACCGTGTATTTGGCGCATCCTGAACGATCTGTCGTAACGCACGGAGAAGCTCAGATCGGTCCTGCTGCAGTAACTCGTCCACTGCGTCGATGCAAATGTATACCCTTTTAATGGAACTGATTGCTTTAACGAACAACTTCCGCATGCTCGGTAATCGAAGGCTCCTCTCTGACTCCTCAAAAGCTGTTTGAACCGCGTTCGGAATTCTCTTCGCTCCTAAAGCAACCTGACTGACCAGACTCCCGATCATATTTACAGCCGATTGATCCTTCTGCACCTGGTAATCACAATAGAGGGATAAAACCGCGGTATCTCTCCCACGCGCTTGCTCGTACAGGGTATCTATTACTAGTGAACTGATTTTATTCCTTGTCAGCATTGTCTATGAGTGCCAGTGAAAACTCTTGTACCTTATGTAGGTCTTTCCAACCCCTTGAGCCCCATAACATAACAGAGTAGGGTTCACTGGGTCACCCCGGCTTGTGCGCCATGACTCGAACTCCTTCCGCCGTAGAACCCAATTGCCAACGCCATCCAGCCGACTATTCCTTACATCTTGATGCCTTCTATAGGGTTCGAGGGGCGACAGCCATGCTCGCATCCGCAAAAACTCTTCATCTTCTCTCACATCTATGGTGCTATAGGTGTTCGACGCATTCCCAACGTTCGTATTGGGGCCACCGTGAATATTGTCGGTCATGTTATTGTCAGAACTGGTATTGGATACACCATACTGACCAGGACCACCGCTATGACTCGACCCTGCGGGACAGGTAATGAAATTCTTCATAGCGTATAAAGTTCGGTGACAGGAGAGACAATAGTACAGCAGCACGGTAGGTTAAGGTAGCTTAGAGAAGGGGTCGGCGGACGTCTCCTTCCTTTTAGCAAAGCAAAGCGGGGTCGCTTGCTTCTGATGGTGCTTGTGGTTGTTCCACAAGTGAGCACCAGCCAATACTCGAGTAATATATACATGCCAAGGAAATAATTCTTCCCGTCTTGGCAAGTACCGTACTCTCTCTACTGAGCCGAAGTCACTTGCTCCGGCGACCTTTCTCGTCCTCTGGGGGCTCGGAGGGCGAAGATATTGAGTATCCCTGTAAGTGACTGGCCTATTGCACTGGTCGATTTTCTGTGGCTGAATGAGCTGCTTCAGCCCAGCCGCCCGAGTCGACCGCTGCTGGAAATCTTTTTTATAGACTATCTTATGTTCCGTGGGCGGGTTTCGAATCTTTCCTGAGCAGTTAGTGAGATTATGCCAACCTCAGATCTTTACCAAAGTTATGCCAACTGGCACGGGGTCCTTGCCGTGACATAGCCAGTAGAAAGAATCTATCCCACAGTCCGCCGGAAAGCGGTCCATATTTAGAATATCTGAAGAGGAGGGGTGTTCAAATATGAGCTCCATGCAATGGTCGCCACACCGGTACAGTACACTAAATATCTCTTCAGGAAGGATGCCTGTACTTCGTGCTCTTAGATGCCACACCTAAAGCTAACCTCCCCGGGAGTGTGGGCTATGGTACTTTTAGCGCTCACCCAGGCTCACTTCGCCCTATGATAGCGTCTACAGCATGATATATTTCGATGTGTCTTCACTCCCTCGATTTACGATTAGACCCTGAGGGAATACTGGAGTCCCTAGAGCAAGTAAGGGTGCCATTCTGGATGCATGTACCTGTAGGGGATTGGAGAGGACAGAAGCGGGGTGTATCATAAGTTGGTACTCCAAGTTTGAACTCACATTGCCACTCGAGCAGTCCGGGAGAGGCTTTTGGGACCCCGCTCTTGGCGCAACAGGGTAGCGGCACGGTATACTTTCTTGTGTGATAAAGTTACGCGGAGAGGATTTGAACTCAGTACAGTTTAGAATACAAAGATGAAATTCCCCGCCTGTGCTACTAAACTATTGTGCTGGGCAAGTATTACCTCGTCAAATTAGGTATCTCCGTTCAGAGCTCTAATCTCCATTGCCATGATATGATGTCTCAATGAAGCATAGTGTTGAGCAAATGATGTGCGGGCAGATTGTGTCAACCCCTGTTCACCCAAAAAACAAGAGTTAAAATAACCTTCCCATGTCATTTCCATTCAACACTGGGCTTTATTCAAGGCCTGTCATGAGTGGATGAAGATTGGAACACTCCACGGATATACCGAATTTGACGAGATAATACGGCATCCCTTGGTCGGCCTGACACTGTCGGGTTGGTAGCCGGGCAGACTTAGCCTGTCCTGGAACCAGCCGGGCCTTGCGATAACATGGGAAATATTCCCGTCTATATTGTACGAGTAGAATTTCCTCGGTATGGCACGATGTCGACTCGGAATGGGTATTTGACAAGGTTTATCATGTGCGGGTGTCACATGACCGACACAAGTATATCACTCATAAAATGAGAAATCGTGTTTTCCAACAGTCCCCCCCAATGCACAAGCCAAGACCCCGGCACAATTACATTTCTCGATACCGGTACTGTACCGGTAGATTACTGTAGAGTGACCCGAGCTTACGGCAGGCCGGCATGATGTTGTGATGATTGTGTGGCCGGTACCGAATGCCGGGGTTCGTTTAGCAGAGGATCTGCTCCTATCATGGATTTGCCGGGTGGTTTGCTGCCGCGCTAGCGCGGGTTTCGGGGGCCGGAAGAAGGAGAGTGAGGATTGTCCTTTTCCCACACTTCAACAGCCTCCCGGAGTAAACCTACCCAGGAAGACAGCAGAAGCTGGGAGGCAAGCAGTTTGATGCCTAATTTATTATACTACGCTGACAAACATTGCGGACCCTCGCTCTTCCGGTACATATTTTGTGCGAAAATTTTCTCCTGCAGGTAAAACGGCTAATCGTCTGCTCGCGCCCTCGAGCCGAGTTTGAACATGTGCCTACTAAGCTACCTCCAACACAAATTCTTCGTAGCGGTGGGTTGGTCTCCCCACCCGGCATGTGTCCTTGGCTTACTATCCGCGGCCGTATCGAGGATGCTGACAACGGTATTTTAAATTCTTCTCCAAACAACCACCACTGTATCACTATAGTCTGTAGGGAAAGAAATAAAGAAAATTGGAGAAGAAAGGAATAATAAAAAATGACGAAAATATATACAGAACTAGAAAAACAAATAGGGTGGGTGCGGTGAAATATCTAGCTACGATAAGGAACTTCTCGCTGTCATAAAAAAAAGTAGCCTTCCTCCCCTGTGGTCTTCACTCCTGCGAAAAACCAGACGACAAGAGGCCAGGGATATGTGCAGCCCGACATGGCGCCGCTAATGCGTTTACAACGGAACCCAGAGGGGAATGATGTGGATGCGGAAGTGATCTCATTTGAGTAGTCACCGGCAAAAATTGGTTCGAGGAGTGAGATCTGGGAATATTGGAGAGGGAAGAGAGGGGCTGTAAGAGTATCGGCAATTGGTAGTGATACGCCGGACATCCGGAAAGGTTTCCGGAAAGAGGATGAGAGCTATGCTGGTAATAGGTATCTATAACATATAAGAACTATTGCGATACATAATGTTTAACGAAGGGGCACGCAGTGAAGAATGTATGCACATATCTCCTGGGGCTTAATGCACCCGACAAATTGCTGTTATCTAGGACTGGAGGAGTGCTACAATCTCGCTATGCCCACCCATAGAAGCCCATCCAAGAGGTGTTTGACCCTGATAGTCTCGCCTTTCCGGATTGACATCGCCCCGTGCGACCAGTAGCCTCACAACCCCCCCACGCCCACCCTGGCATGCCAACACAAGTGGTGTTCGGCCATACAAATTTGGGCGGTCGGGATTAACATCGCCCCTTGCGAGAAGAAGCCTCACCACCTCCACATGCCCCCTCCAACAAGCCTGCAAGAGCGGTGTTTCATCACGATCGTCACGCCTGTCGGGATCAACATCGCCCCTTGCGAGAAGAAGCCTCACCACCTCCTGATGTCCATTCCAAGAAGCCTGTCGGAGTGGCGTTTGACCGCATCTGTCCGGCCTGTCGGGATTAACATCGCCCCTTGCGAGCAATAGCCTAACAACCCCCTCATGTCCATTCCAAGAAGCGTGCCATAGTGGCGTTCGGTCGCAGTAATCTAGGCTATCGGCGTCGACATCGTCCCGTCCGAGAAGCAGCGCCACAACTCTCTCATTCCCACACCAAACAGCCCACATGAGCGGTGTAAAACCGGTACAATCTCGTTTACCGATATCCCCGGGCCCCATCTCTATCACCGCAGCCACGAGCTCAACAATTCCGAAGCAGGATACACAGTGTAGGCCGGTAAACTGGCGACTAATATGTCTAGGAAGGAGGAAAAGGGGATTTTGGTTGAGCTGGAAAAGTAAGGTAGAAGATATATGGTTCTCGTAGTGGTTTAATAGCGCCAGCGCGAGGGATTTGGTGCGATCAGAGAGGTGAATTTTCGCGTGGCACCCCCAATTGTGGGAAGAATATTTAAGAAAGGGCATGTCTCGGAAGTTAGGGACGCTATTGGCCGGAAGTGCCTTGACCTGGTCGTAATTTAGAAAGGCCAAGCAGGTCTCCGCAATAGTTGTGTGGGCATCAGGCAGGATGTCGGGCCGGGAAAGGTATTCCTGAAGAGTGTGGTGGATTAGCCGGACCGTTGATCCCTCGTTGTCGGTGACAGCAAGCCCGAGACAGGACCCTAGGACAGTATCCAGTGTGGGGATGCTCTCAGTGTCTAGATCCGTCGCCTCCACTTCTACTGCCAAAGCATGCCGGAGTTCGTCAACCTCTAATGGCCGTTCCGAGTGGGATACCCACATGAGCACCCCGATCCCAAGTTTTGGCTGGTTACCCTTCTGCTCCATTATTCGCTGGAGCGTTTGGGCGTACACACTGTCCAAGTCCATACCAGTGGAAGTTACCCGTTTCAGCATTTCCTCTCTCTTCGCCAATGTGCTCTCGCCCAATATTGCATCGATATCCAATGCAGCGAGCAGAAACCTGAACAGAATATCAATGAGTAGCCCAAATTTGCATTAGAGAAAGTCCCACTCACATCTCGGAAGCTCTTTCCAGGATCACTTCTACAATATTATTTTTTAAACTTTCCGTCATCAAGTCTGGATCTCGGTCACCGTCGTCATCCATCCTCCGACTTAGGTAGTTAGCGATATCTCCCCGATTGGCTACAACACCTATAACATAGGCTCCTTTCGTGAGGTGCCTGTCAAGTTCCTCGCAAATATAAGGCCTGCCTGTAACAAACAACCGGGCATTCGGAGCGTCCCGAATAATGTGCTGTAACAGGCGAAGAAACTCTGTTCGATGCTGCGGCAGCAATTCGTCCACTGCATCGACGCAGATATATACCCGCTCAATGGAGCTGATTGTTTTGACGAATAATTTCAGCATGTCCGGTAATCGAAGGCAATGGCCACCTCGCGGCTTCGACTCCTCGTAAGTCCGTTTGATCTCTTCCATAATACTTGTTGCCCCCACAGCAGCCTGCCAGAGTAGACACCCTATCATGTTTATCGCTGACTGGGCCTTCTGCGCCTGGTAATCGCAGTAGAGGAATAAAACAGCGCTATTCTGTCCTCCAGCTTTCTCGCACAGGGTGTCTATCACTAACGAACTGTTTTTTCCACACGTCAGCATTGTCAGTAGTCTCGGCAAAATAATCTGGCGGTAACCTTATATATGTCTTGCCAACCCCTTGACCCCCATAACATAGCAAAGTAGGATCCACAGAGCCGTCCTGACCATTGCACCATGATTCAAACTCGTTTCTCTTTAGAACCCAATCTCCAACACCATCAAGCCGGCGGCTTCTCACATCTTGATGCCTTCTATAGGGCTCAAGTGATGACAGCCATAGTCGGATCCTTGAAGTCTCTCCACCTACTCGCGCGTTGATGGTATTGCGGCTGTTTGGCGGGTTCCCGACGCTCGTATTCGGGTTACCGCGAACATTATCGGTTAGGTTATCGTGGGTACGGGTATTCGATATGCTGCATTGGCCGGGATCACCGCCGAGACCCGACCCTCCATACCCCGTGGGCGATGTACCGGTATTCATAGCGGACAAAATTCGGGGGAGATGGGACGACAATATAGCAGCATAGGAATTTATCGAAGTGGTCGATAGGTGCCTCCTCCTTCCAACACGGTAAAAGCGGAGCGGGGATTGATTTCCTCTGTTGGTGTCCTGTTGTCTCACAAGGCAGCACCCGCCAACCGGTTTTTCTTGCCAAGGATCAAAAAATAAGCTACCCCATGCTGGCGACCCAGCAAGCAGTCCAGAATCACTCTTGATCGCTCTGAAAATACTGAAAATATCAAATCCTAGTCAGGCACACTTCCTCCAGATCAGTCAGCAGTTACTATTTTGGGTTATACAGTGAGCGCGACCCTACCGTACCAGTACTCTACCGGCAGACAACCGCTCACGTGCCGGGGAAATAAATAGCGGATATTCGCATCCTCGCAAGCTGACGCTTCTGTAGAAAGTTCCCATAAACTACCCTGTCAACAGTTCGCTATGGCTTCATATCGTAGAGTACCATATCTACATTGGAGTGCCTTCCCAATAGACTAGCTAGACAAGTGCAAGCGGTGGCCTGATCACCTTCAGCCGCACCTTTTGCACCCGTCGCGCGTCACCTACAATATTCCGCGGCACGCGAGAGCACACTGCTCACCAGTAATTCTATAATATCCAGCCCAGGTGTAAAGCGAGATTGCCTCAAAGGAAGCATTATTTCTTTCATTAAACGAGAGCTTACGAGCCGGGCCACATAATATTACGGAAGGCATCTCCCGGATCGGGTGGGCGCTGAGAGGAGATTCCGGGCACTCGCAACGGCCGCCGGACGAGTTTGGGTGAGTTTTTATTTCCCTATCTCTAACGGGACCCGTATGGAAAGATGATTGTCTCGCGCAATAGAGGGACACGCGTACTGTGTTACTCGAGTAGCTCGAAACGTTGGTTGTCATTCTGTTCCATAACAGCGAGCTCTCAAACAATGGGAGATGCAAAGGTTTGAGACCACTAAGGTGCCGTGAAAAGCCTCCTCTACGGCTGATCGGAAAGACAATTGGTATTGATCCCGGAGGGTCCAGGTCTTGTGGTATTGCCTTTATAAGTCCTATATCTGGCTCATATTTATTTTCCTTGAACTATCACAATTATTCATACCATTGCCTTTTACCTTTTCTACTAATCTCATTACCGAAATCATTCAAAAAGAACTGACAACTTCTCAACCACCCCCCGAAGTTGGCATTCAGTACCGTATCGATTTTGTGTTGAAGAGGAAGCCAGCTTTTTTTTTATTTTTTGGCGTTAAGGACATGGTAACCGAAGATAAATCTACTCTCAGCACTACGGGGAACAGAAAGGAAATACTGCACGATTGAAGTGGTCCTAAACTCAATGCGAATGAAGTGAGGGAATTGCATTAGTCCTGACCTCCGGCCCAGTAGCTTTAATGTAAGAATTATTAATGTGCAATAATCACTACCTAACCACAGTAGAGGGTAGTAGGACAAGTGTTTCCTTATTCAGTATGATCATGAAAGTGCCCTATCGAATTAAAACTATAATTATTACATTGATGAGGCCAATCAAAGCGTGAATAGCGCGGGGCGTTACCGGGAGTTTCAGACGTAGGGTATATTACAAAACGGTACCATGTACTCTACACCCTAAGACTGTGGAATCGTTTCCTTTGCCATAGGAGTGTTTATGCAGAACGTGATATCCAATCTAGCCCCTTACCACAAGATTGTGTGCAGAAAGGGTCCACCAAGGAAGCCCCAAATCGAACCTGCCGCGTTCGTATCACACCCCGGTTCCTTAAGTTGCCGCAATTTATCGTCCGTGTTGGACCGTACGCCATGTAAACTTAACTTACCCCACGAACTGCTAAGTTATACTTAGAACTTGAAAGTTGAAAGCGGGTGGTGGTTTGTGATCAACATACAACCAAAAAAAACTAGAGACTCTTCAATGGAGCCCCAAGCCGGTGGGCACGGTCGCAGGAGGGTACAGTGCCGTGGGAGACTGGTTTTGCAAGGGACTCGGATAAACGTCGTTACGACTTGGCACCGGTGAGTGCATCCTTCTTCTCTCATATATGCTAATTTAATTGCAGCTGTGGGAAGCACGAGTAGCTATACCGGTAAGATACGCCAAAATAACCGCGGTGGAAGGGATTAAACCTTCAAGGATAGAACTTTTGATGTTCTCCCCACAAGATATCAAAATCTATCTAGGACAGATAATTCCTCAACTCCTCCCCGTCCGTAATGGATCATCATAAGTTCCACGAAAATTTTGTCACTTCACCACGAGACCCACTTTTTCCCTAACAGCACAGCACCCTTCAGGCGCTACCGCTTAGCCGAAGATGGGACCGGGGGAAATCATGAGCGCAGATGCCAGTACACCGATTCTAATTTAATATTCTTTTGGCACTACGAGGCAGGGTCACGAAGACGGGCCCGCACATCTGTGGGGAATGGGAACGTTGAATATATGACAGGGCAAGAGACAACATATAAGGTTTCTATAAGGCTTCGTCTATTCTTTTTCTTCTTCTTGTATTCAAGAAAAGATTAGGGCGGAAGAGTAAAGAAGGCCTAAGTTAAACACCAAGAACCACGCCGGCCCCACAAAACCATCTACCAAACACTGCCAGCAGAAAAGACCCGAGAAGATTAACGGTCAACGTGATACACAATTGAGCGCTTTCCTATAACAAGACAATACCCGAGATAATTCAAAGAGCGGGAGTTAAGAGAACTAGAAAAGGAAACGAAGAAGGGACAATGTGTCAACGGCGTGAGAACGGGTACACCAGGGTAATAATGGGGTTTGGGGAGAGGCTAGGAGGTAAATGATAACAAGGACAATACGGAAACCTTGGCGAAAGCGGTGCAGATGCGTGGGCGTGTGCAGCAAGGTATCATAGGCAACCCTTTCTGAGCCTAATCCACGCTAGGGTTTGCGGCTGTCCGAGGCTGGAGGAGCGCTACAATATCTCTATGGCCATGCTGAGAAGCGATCATGAAAGGTGTGTCACCACCGTTGTTTGGCTTGCCGGGATTGACCTCGCTCCGTGCTAGTAGCAGCCTCACCACACCCTCATGCCCATTTTCAGAAGCCCCCCATAGTGGCGTTTGACCACAGCTATCTGGCCTGTCGGGGTTGACCTCGTTGCGTGCCAGTAACAGTCTCACCACACCCTCATGCCCAGCCTCGGAAGCCCACCATAGTGGTGTTCGACTAACGCAATCTAGCTTGTCCGGATTGACCCCGCTCTGTGCCAGTAGCAGTCTCACCACAGCCTCATGCCCATTCTTAGAAGCCCAGGATAGTGGTGTTAGACCATAGATATCTGGCTTGTCGGGATTGACCTCGCTGCGTGCCAGTAAGAGTCTCACCACACCCTCATGCCCATTCTTAGAAGCCCACCATAGTGGTGCTAGACAATACATATCGTAACTTGTCGGGGTTGACCTCGTTGCGTTCCAGTAAGAGTCTCACCACACCCTCATGCCCATTCACAGAAGCCCACGATAGTGGTGTTCGACTACAGTAATCTAGCCTGTCGGGATTGACCTCGCTCTGTGCTAGTAGCAGTCTCGCCGCACCCTCATGCCCATTCCCAGAAGCCCGCGATAGTGGTGTTCGACCACAGTCATCCTGCCAGTCGGGATCGAACACTTGCCGTGCC
>LN890969.1:692176-773239 GCA_900010015.1 Tuber aestivum | reverse complement strand
ACTTGCCGTGCCAGTAGCAGTCTCATCACACCCTCATGCCCATTCCCGGCAGCCCACGCTAGCGGCGTTCGATCACAGCCACCCAGCCCGTTGGGACTGACCTCGTCGCGTGCCAGTAGCAGTCTCACCACACCTTCATGCCCATTCTCAGAAGCCCGCGACAGTGGTGTTCGACCACAGTCATCCGGCTCGTCGGGATCGACCTCTTGCCGTGTCAGTAGCAGTCTCACCACACCCCCGTGCCCATTCTCGGAAGCCCACAAGAGGAACCTTTGATAGTGGTTTAGCTTATTGGGATTGTCCTCCTCTCGTGCGGGCAGCAGTCTCACTACCCCCTCATGCGCATTCTGAGAAGCCCACAGGGGCGGTGTTTGACCATCGTTGCCCGGGTTTTCGGAATCGGCATCGCTCTGTGCCAGCAGCAGCCTCACCACCCCCTCATTCCCGACCACAGAAGCGTACCAGAGTGGTGTTCGACCAAAGTTGTCTAGTCCGCCGGGATTGACATCGTCCCGCGCGACGAGTAGCCTGACAATCCCCTCATACCCATTCCAAGAAGCGCAGCAGAGTGGGGTTTGGCCACAACTGTCTGGCTTGTCGGGATTCACATCGACCCGTGTGAGTAGTAGTCTCACAATCCCTTCACAGCCATGGTAAGAAGCCCACCAAAGCGGTGTTTGACCACCGTTCTCTGGCATTTCTGGATCCAGATCTTCCCGTGTGAGCAGTAGCTCCACCGCGCCTTCATTCCCCCGCCGAGTAGCCCACATCAGTGGTGTAAATCCGCCATGACCCCTTTGATTGATATCAACACCTTCCACCTCTATCAAGCCCGCCACAAGCTCAACAATTCCGAAGTAGGATGCACAATGTAAACCGCTAAACAAGTGATGGGGGAATTCGAGAGAGTAGTGACCAGATATTTTGTGGAAAAGTATGGCAGCAGATATATGATTATGGTACCGGTTTAATAACTGCAAAGCAAGCAATTTCGCACGATCTGAGAGCACCTCATTTGCGTGGCTTCCCCAATACTGAGAGGAATATTTGAGAAAGGGGAAACCTTGTGGGGAGAAGCAAATATAGCTCGGAAGCCTAGTGACCTGGTCGTAATTTAGATAAGCTAGGCATGACTCCGCAAGAGTTTTGTGGACATCAGGTAGGATACCAGGCCGGGAAAGATATTCTTGAAGTGTGTAGTGGATTAGCCGAACAGTCGATGTCTGTTCGTCAACTACAGCAAGCCCTAAGCATGAATTTAGGACGGTATCCCGCGACCGGATGTTCTTAGGGTCCAGATCTGTCGCCTCTATGTCTACCGCCAGAGCGTAGCAGAGTTCATCAATCTCCAACGGCCGCTCCGCATGGGATACCCACATGAGCGCCTCCATCCCGAGTCTTGATCGGCCACCCTTCTGTTCCCGTATTCGCTGCAGTGTTTGGTCGTACACACTGTCCAGACCCACGCCACTCGTCGCCACTTGTTTCAGCATTTTTCTCCTACCCGCTATTGAGGTCTCGCCCAGGATTGCATCGATATTCAGTGTAACGAGTAGGAACCTGGGCAGAAGGTTAAAGAGTGACCCAAATTTGCTATAGGGTTGCTCCTACTCACATCTCTGAAGCCTTTTCCAACATTGTTTCTATGACATCACTTTTGAGATCTTCGGTCATCAGGTCTGGGTCTTGGTCACGGTCATCGTCCAGCTTCTGGCTAAGGTATCTTGCAATATCTTCGTGGTCGGCCAGAATGTGTATGGGATAGGCCTCCCCCAGGCTCCTGTCAAGTTCCCCGCGAATATAGGGCCTCCCCGTCAGAAATAACCGTGTATTTGGCGCATCTTGAATGATCTGTCGTAACGCGCGAAGAAACTCGGGTCGGTCCTGTTGCAGCAGCTCGTCCACTGCTTCGATGCAAATGTATACCCTTTCAATAGAACTGATTGCTTTAACGAACAACTTCAGCATGTCCGGCAATCGAAGACCCTGACCGCCTCTCTTCTTTGACTCCTCAAAAGCGCCCCGAACTTCGTCCGGAATTTTCGCCGCTCCCAAAACAACCTGACTGACCAGACTACCGATCATATTTACGGCCGATTGATCCTTCTGCACCTGGTAATCACAATAGAGAGACAAAACCGCGATATCTCGCCCACGCGCTTGCTCGTACAGGGTGTCTATTACCAGTGAACTGATTTTATTCCTAGTCAGCATCGTCTATAGTTACCGGTGAAAACTCTTGTACCTTATGTAGGTCTTTCCAACCCCTTGGACCCCATAACATAACAGAGTAGGGTTCACCGGGTCGCCCCGGCTTTTGCGCCATGACTCGAACTCCTTCCTCCGTAGAACCCAATCTCCAACGCCATCTAGCTGACGGCTTCTCACATCTTGATGCCTTCTATAGGGTTCGAGGGGCGACAGCCATGCTCGGATCCGCAAAGACTCTTCATCTGCTCTCACATTGATGGTGTTATACGACACATTCCCAACGTTCCTATTGAAGTTACCGTGGATATTGTTGGTCAGGTTATTGTCGGAATTGGTATTGGATACACCATACTGGCCAGGACCACCACTATGACCCGACCCTGTGGGCCAGGTAATGAAATTCGCCATAGCGTATAAGGTTCGGTGGCAGGAGAGACGATAGAACAACAGCACGATAGGTTAGAGTAGCTTAGAGAAGGGGTCGGTGGACGTCTCCTTCCTTTTAGAAAAGCAAAGCGGGGTCGCTTTCTCCTGATGGTGTGGGTGGTTGTTCCACAAGGGAACACCAGCCAATAATATACATGCCAAGGAAATATCTCTTCCCGTGTTTGCAAGTACCGTACTCTCTCTACCGAGCCGAACCTACCTACTGCAGCAGCCTTTCTCGTCCTCCGGAAACTCGGAAAACCAAGATATTGATCATCCCTTTAAGTGACTGACCCAATCCTCTAGTCGATTTCTGCGTCTGAATGAGCTACTCCCACCCAGCCGCCCGAGTCGACCACTACTGGAAAAGTTTTTATAGACTATCCTATAACCCGTGGGCGAATTTCGCATCTTTCTGGGACAGTTAGTGAGATTAAGCCAGCCTAAGATCTTTACTAAATGTGTGCTAACCGGTGCGGGGTTCTTGCTGTGGCATAACGAGTAGAAAGAGTCTATCCCACGGTCCGCCGGAAAGCGGCCCATATTTAGCATGTCCGAAGAGCCGGGGTGTCCAAGCATGAGCATTACGGATGGGCGCCACACCGGTACTCAAATTTCTCTTCAAGAGGGATACCTGTACTTCGTGCTCTCATACGCCACACCCAGAGCCAACCCCCCTGGGAGCCTGAGAGCGGGGTACGGTACTTGTAGTGCTCACCCAAATTCACATCATCCTACGATCGCGTGTACAGCATGATATATTTTGATGTGTCTCCACTCCCCCCGATTTACGCTTGGACACCGGGAGAATACTGGAGTCCCCAGAGCAAGTATGATTTTCTGAGAATACCTTAAACTGCGAGGAGTGCTGAGTCATTTAACCACCCAAATACAGGTAGCCGAAAACCTGGTTTTCTGGCCAAATTCAGCCGACAGTTGCCAAATCCGGCCCTCACGTGCCTGGCTACAAATTTAACAGTTTCAGACAGACCAAGGGATAATAAGCTAAATGTGTGGTGGTTTTACAGGCCACCCTAAGTCAACCGTTTCCATGATGAGAACTCTTTCCAGAACCCATATGTCCGTCTGCTGACCAGCTCCGGCAGATATAACATAAAGATAGGCTCACTTCACCCACTGGTACTGTATCATAAAGCCTTGCCTTTACAGGAAACGATACTCCGCTATGGCAGATCCATGTATCGTACTGTCCTATTCTGCGGTGGAGGGCTGTGAGGGAGGGGTAGGAAAGAAAAAACGGGGCTTGGGCCACCAACCCAGTCCGTGCTTAACCCTAACCCTTGCCGATAAAATCGCAACTGAGAAGCTGGATACGAGCACAGGGGCTATGATATACCATAGTAGTTGATATCGGATAACTAGCACAGCTAATACCCATCCACCACAGATATTCACATCGTCCTGCGATTACCAAAGCACATAAGATGTGAAGCAATGGACAGTATCTGTACCGGTATTGCCCAGTACCATTCCATCTAATAGAAGGGTTTTCACTTGGCCAAGAGGATATCCTGCTGTGTAGGGGGACATATCACCTGGGCTAAGTTAGTCACTTCTCCCAACATACCCCGCCGAGCAGGAAAAATTCAGCCCATCGCGGTCATCTGGCAAAATAACTCCTAAGGGAGTTCCAATGGCGGCTTGGCCCCGTATTCCAAGTGTGAACTTAACTGATTAGAGAGTTTGCGCTGTGAGACCTAGGTGGTGTTAGTATAAGTTAACAATAAGGCTTGGCCACCGGGTTCTTTGGTCCCACCTTGTCAAGGTGTAAAAACCCGAAAATCGGACCTGGAATTGAGGACCACAAATGCCCACTTGAACTGCACTTTTATGCCTCTATTCAGGTATGATTTTATAGCTATTCTTCTCAAGGACAATCCTGAGAAGAGAAACTTCATGAAAGTTAAGAATTGGCTGATGGATTGACCTTTTAAATACATGGAATTTAAGAAACTCAACAATTGTCGGGAGTTTGATGGCTGTTCATGCGAGTGGCAACCCCTAGTGACATCGTTGATAACTCCCACCTAGGTCGACCTGCGCAAACTCTCTATTGACGCTCCATGACACGACTCTCACCCATTTTTCTACTACACATCCGCCATCCTACCACTGCCGGTATAACGCCTTTCACCTGTTTTTTTTTTAGGGGAGGGGGCAAGACCAACCCCTCTTACTTAACAGCCCTTTCTTCAACTACATATCTGTACTCGGTGCGTCGCTGGTTTCCTTTCTATCAATACTCACTATCATAGCTGTAACTGATGGACCCTAGCCGGAGGGGTGGTAAACATTTTATGCCGCACTAAGACCCGAAGGATATGGGAAGAAACGGGGTTTAGCCCTCATCGCGCGTGTCCCCTTACCTTTTCCCACTTTCACATATGATATCACTAGAAGTGGGTCTTCACTCACATAAAATATCACCCGCTGGAAATTCGCCTACCGGGATGGGGGAATTTCACTTTTCCAGTGGGACATCCTATTGGGAAAGCAGCTTACCTGTGGCAAGGGGATATCCCCCTTGGCCAAGTGGGAGACTTTCCCGCTGAGATAAAATATATGCGCATAATGAGGGTATGTGCTCTACTCGTTCAAAAGACATTCATTTATCCAAAGACTGCATGGTCCTCATGTGTAATAACGTGGTGGGAGGGGGGAAGAACAAGAGGGGAAATTAGAAACCAGATTTCCACTGTTTAGGGCTCATGGGATTTTGTTGTACAGAAGTATTTCCCACACACCTGTTTCCTCTCATCTCCCTTGGGATGGGTTCGGAAGTAGGGGTTCGAATAGCGCCTTATTCGACTGTATGGTGAAGAGCTCGAGTTGATACCGCCAGATGGGCTGTGGCTAGAGGGGACGATACCGGAGTGCTGCATCTCGCATCGTGAAATCTGATGCGGGGCAGCCCCCCCCCCCTGCTATCAGAGTTCGTGTTGCGGAGGGCGCTAGAGGGTTAGGCCCCTTTATATTAAGTAGACCCAGATCATTGGCCCAGCAGAGATTAGACCATTGTCAGCCAGGGACCTAAATACCAGGCTTTGGCATCATACAAGATGTACTGAGCGCAGGAAGATGCTGCTGGGAAAGATCCAGGTTGGGCCTGGCCAGAAGAGGTGTGGAACGGAGCCCGGTTTGGTTTTGGAGCTAACAGGTAACCTCGGCACAACAAGATAAACTGCTAGAGCGAGAGAGAGCTTTACCGTGGATTCTATCCTATTGTGTGAGATACCTTCTCTCAGTACTATGCTACGGATCCGATCCACCGTCCAGTGCCAGTCGCCTACCATACGGTAAGACGCTGTAAATTCCCTCCTTCCTCCAGGAGCCCGAGTTCCCTCAGTGGGCAACCCCAACCAGTCCCATCGGGCAATATAAGTGTCTCCAGTGCTATCTACAGGCGCAGGAAGCACCGGTGAAAAATACGCAAAAAAAAAAAAAAAAAGCGGCGGCAGCAGAAGGAATTAAACGCCTTAGGATAAAACAGTTGATGTTCTCCCGAACATGTGAATCTCACAAGATCATGATGATCTATTCAGGATAGGCAATTCCTCAACCCTTCCCCCATCCGTACTGGTTCTACCTCGATTTCCACAAACATTTTATCACTTCACCATCGGAACCGCTTCCTACCTGACAGCACAGTACCCTCCGAGCGCCGCCAGTTAGCCGAAAATGGAACCGGGAGGTGGAGCCTAAGTGCAAATACTAGTACACCCATTTCTAATTCCCTTCTAAGCACTACTGGGTACGATGAAGATGGACCCGTCCATCCCCAGAAATATGGGAACGTTGAATGTATGACAGAACAAGGGATAATATACAAGGCCTTGGCCACTCTTTTTTTTTTTCCTTTCTTCCTTTCTTCAATCGGGGGAAAGGGCGAAGAAGGCCTAGACACCAACAACTACGCCGAGTTTGGTTGCAGGGAAATATATTAAATGATGTGAATACACCTGAAGGGGGCATTCCCAGCTATTTAACCCCTCAGATGTCCGGAATGGTCTACGGCCACAATGGGATGAGTAGGCTGTAGCGTATACTTTGAATATCCTACAAAAGCAGCGACTTTCCCTGTGGGTGTCTACTTATCTACGATATATACCTGCTGTGCTGCATCGGGTTACAGTGATTGAAGAGGAAGGAAAAGAGGGCAAAAGAATAGGAAACTCCTGAACTCCTTCTGCAAGATCTCATGACGAATGTGGTAGACCTTTACTGGCTTTAGCTCAGAACGGGAGTTAGAGTTAACTCGAAACCCCTTAGCATTGTTTTTTCCCTGCTGTTCGCTCTTCCGCGTTTGCCCGAGGGGCCAGCACCTGTTGGTTGGTGGTGGGTAAGAGAGACTGGAATTCTATGTAAATTATGGGAGAAAATAAAGTATACAATGCCATATGATACAGGAATTAGAATCCGTACGCATGGAAAAAGAGAACACTTCCAAAGCAGTAATAAATCGCAATACAATAACAAAACCATCTACCAAACACTGCCAGCAGAAAAGACTCAAGAAGATTAGCGGTCAACGCGATACACAATTGAGCACTTTCCTATAGCGGGACAATACCCGAGATAATTCAAAGAGAGGGAGATAAGAGAAATAGAAAAGGAAGAAGGGAGAATGTCTCAACGGCGTGGGAACGGGTACACCGGGGTGATCATGGGGTTTGGGGAGATGCTAGGAGCTAAATGATAACAAGGACAAATAGGGGAACCTTGCGAAAGCGGCGCACATGCGTGGGCGTGTGCGGGAAGGTATCATAGGCAAATATGTTTGAGTCTAACCCACGCTAGGGTTTGCGGCTGTCCAAGCCTAGAGGAGCGCTACAATATCTCTATGGCTATGCACAGAAGCGACCATGAGAGGTGTTACATCATCGTTGCCCACCATGTAAGGATTGACATCACGCCGTTCGAGCAGTAGTCTCACAACTCCCCCATGCCCACCCTGAGAAGCACAGAAGAGCGGTGTTCGACCACCGGCGTCTGGCTCGTTAGGATTGACATCATCCCGTTCGAGCAGTAGTCTCACCACCCCCACATGCCCACTCTGAGAAGCACACAAGAGTGGTGTCTGGCCACCGTTGTCTGGATCGTTAGGATTGACATCGTTCCGTTCGAGCAGTAGCTTCAAAAAATGCACATCTCCATTCTTGGAAGCCCACAAGAGCGGCGTTTGGCCATCGTTGTCTGGATCGTTAGGATTGACATCAGCCCGTTCGAGCAGTAGTCTCACCACCCCCTCATGCCCACTCTGAGAAGCGTACCAGAGTGGTGTTCGACCATCAATATCAGGCTCGTTAGGATTGACATCGTTCCGTTCGAGCAGTAGCTTCAAAAAATCCACATCTCCATTCTTGGAAGCCCACAAGAGCGGCGTTTGGCCATCGTTTACCGGGGTTTTGGAATTGGTATCGCTCCGTGCTAGCAGCAGCCTCACCACCCCCTCATGCCCGAGCGCAGAAGCGTACCATAGCGGTGCCCCACCGAAGTTGTTTAGCTTGTTGGGATTCACATCGCCCCGCGCTAGTAGTAGTCTCACAATCCCTTCACAGCCATGGCAAGAAGCCCACGAAAGCGGTGTTTGACCACCGTTGTCTGGCATGTCTGGATCCAGGTCTTCCCGTGTGAGCAGTAGCTCCACCACGCTTTCATTCCTCCGCCGAGTAGCCCACATCAGTGGTGTAAATCCGCCATGACCCCTTTGATTGATATCAACACCTTCCACCTTTATCAAGCCAGCCACAAGCTCAACAATTCCGAGGTAGGATGCACAGTGTAAACCGCTAAACAAGTGGCGGGGGGATTCGTAATAGTAGTGATCCGATACCCTTTGGGAAAGTAAGGTAGCAGATATATGATTATCGTACCGGTTTAGTAACTGCAACGCGAGCGGTTTCGCACGATCTGAGAGTACCTCCGTTACGTGGCTTCCCCAATAGAGAGAGGAATATAAGAGAAAAGGGAAATCTCGCTGGGCGAACAGATAACCGCCCGGAAGCCTAGTGACCCGCTCGTAATTTAGATAAGCTAGGCATGACTCCGCAAGAGTTGTGTGGGCATCAGGTAGGATACCAGGCCGGGAAAGATACTCCTGAAGTGTGTAGTGGATTAGCCGAACAGTAGATGTCTGTTCGTCAACTACAGCAAGCCCTAGGCATGAATTTAGGACAGTATCCCGCGGCCGGACGTTATCAGGGTCCAGATCCGTCGCCTCCATGTCTACCGCCAGAGCATGGCAGAGTTCATCGATCCGCAAAGGCCGCTCCGCATGGGATACCCACATGAGCGCCTCCATCCCAAGTCTTGACCGGCCACCCTTCTGTTCCCTTATTCGCTGCAGTGTTTTGTCGTACACACTGTCCAGACCCACGCCACTCGTCGCCACTTGTTTCAGCATTTTCTTTCGAGCCCCGATAGAGGTCTCGCCCAGGATTGCACCGATATTCAGTGCAACGAGCAGGAACCTGGGCAGAAAGTTAATGAGTGGTCCAAATTTGTTATAGGGCTGCTGCTACTCACATCTCCGAAGCCCTTTCTAACATTATCTTCATTATATCACTTTTGAGACGTTCGGTCATTAGTTCTGGGTCTCGGTCACGGTCATCCTCCAACTTCCGACGTAGATAACTTGCAATATCTCTATGGTCGGCCAGAATTTGAATGGAATAGGCCTCCTTTCTCAGAATCCTGTCCAGTTCCCCGCAGATATACGGCCTTCCTGTAAGAAATAGCCGAGTATTTGGCACATCTTGAATGATCTGTCGTAACGTGCGAAGAAACTCGGATCGGTCCTCTTGCAGTAACTCGTCCACTGCGTCGATGCAAATGTATACCCTTTCAATAGAACTGATCGCTTTAACGAACAACTTTCGCATCTCCGGCAATCGAAGGCCCTGCCCGTCTCTCTTCCTTGACTCCTCGAAAGTTTTTTGAATCTCGTCCGGAATTTTCTCCGCTCCCAAAGCAACCTGACTGACCAGACTACCGATCATATTTACAGCCGATTGGTCCTTCTGCACCTGGTAATCGCAATAGAGATATAAAACCGCGGTATCTCTCCCACGGGCTTGCCCGTATAGGTTGTCTATTACTAGCGAACTGATTTTATTCCTTGTCAGCATCATCCATGGTTATCGGTGAAAACTCTTGTACCTTATGTAGGTCTTGCCAACCCCTTGGACCCCATAACATAACAGAGTAGGATTCACCGGGCCACCCCGGCTTGCCCGCCATGACTCGAACTCATTCCTCAGTAGAACCCAATCTCCAACGCCATCCAGCCGACGATTTCTCACATCCTGATGCCTTCTATAGGGTTCGAGGGGCGACAGCCATGCTCGGATCTGCGAAGGCTCTTCGTTTACTCCCACCCGGATGGTGTTATTGTAGCTATTCGACATATTCCCAACGTTCGTATTGGAGTTACCGTGAACACTGTTGGTCATGTTATTGTCAGAACTGGTATTGGATAAACCATACTGGCCAGGACCGCCGCTATGGCTCGACCCTGTGGGCCAGGTAACAAAATTCTTCATAGGGTATAAGGTTCGGTGGCAGGAGAGACGATAGCGCAGCAGCACGGCAGCTCAGGGTAGCTTGGAGAAGGGGTCGGTGGGCGTCTCCCTCCTTTTGGAAAAGCAAAGCGGGGTCGCTTTCTCCTGATGGTGTGGGTGGTTGTTCCACAAGGGAACACCAGCCAATGATATACATGCCAAGGAAATAACTTTTCCCGTCTTCGCAAGTACTCGCTCTTCCGTGCAGAAGTTACATGCCGCAGGGGTCTTTCTCGTCCTCCAGGAGCTCGGAACACAAAGATATTGATAATCCCTTTAAGTGACCAACCTCCAGCACTAGTCGGTTTTCTGCTCCTCAGTGAGTTTACTTCAACCCACCCGCCCGAGTCGACCGCTGCTGAAAAGACAATTTATAGACTTTCCTATAATCCGTGTGTGTGCTAATTCCGCATCTTTCTGGCGCAATTAGTGAGATTAAGCGAACTTAAGATCTTTACCAAAGGTATGCTAATTGGCGCGGGGCTCTTGCTGTCATAGCCAGTAGAAAACGTCTATCCCATAGTCCCCCGGAAATCGGTCGATATTTGGCATGTCTGAAGAGCGGGTGTGCTCAAGTATTAGCACCATGCAATGGGCGCCACACCGGAAGTGTACACTAAATCTCTCTTCAAGAAGGATACCTGTACCCTGGCACGCCACACCCAAAGCCAACCTCCTCGGGAGAGTGGGGTACGGTACTTTTAGCGCTCACCCAGATTCACTTCGCCCGACGATAGAGTCTACAACATGATATATTTCGACGTGTCTTTGCTCTTCCCTACTTGCGCTGAGACACTAGGTGAATACCGCAGTCCCCAGAGCAAGTGGTAGTGCCATCCTGGATACATGTACGGGACTGGGGAGGACAGGAGCGGGGCGCATCATAATCTGGGACCCCCAGCGGGCACATCGCCACTCGAGCAGTCCGGGAGAGGCTTTGCGATTGAACTTTGAGCGCAATGCGGTAGCGGTACTGCACTCGAGTTGATAAACAACGGACCGGCTAAAACAGCGAATGTAGCAACTTGAAGCCTCGTCACCAGCACCTTTTGACCGCCTCCCTTCCGGTGTGCCCCCCTACTCGTGTGCCGGAGCCAAGAATTGGTTCCTCCCTCTCCTCTCCAGGACAAGGGTTCGCTATTCTGGGAAGGGTCCCAATTCTTGGCGAGAAGAGAGGCGTGCAATCTGTCTGTAATTCGTTCTATAGGATACGGTACTGAAAGGGGACAGACCGGGGTCGGAAAACCAAACACACAAACAGGTAAGCCTCACTCACTTACAAATTGAATAGGCAAAACCATCCTTCACACACGAAAAGGTATTCCGAAAGAGGTCTGTACAGATTAAATTGATGGAAAGAAAAAGAAAAGAACAAACACAAAGGTAAATTCCCAAACGTAGGTACAGACCTCGTAATCGTAGAACGTCTTCGTCTCTCACCCACAGGTTTATTCTCCAATAGCCTGAGGTTCTTCGTTCTCCGTTCACTTTTCTGATAGGGGAGGGAGGGAAATCCCCTTTTTCTCCCCCTGGTCCACAGCACATCACCATGGCCACTCACAATCAAAACCCTAACAAATCAAGCAAAAACCCAACCACTATTACAGAACCAAGCTCAAGTTTCGAACAAAGGAAAACAAACACATTTTTCTCCCCACAATACTAACATTAGAGTATTGCGGCCCCTGAACTGCTGGCACTCCTAAACTATTGTCGGAATATTCCAGGAAACCAAAGAGCGACAAACACAGACGAAGGTATGATACCAGAAACCCACCGCTTGTCGTGCGCGGTGTTCGCGTCACTCGCGAGAGAGCTTATCACTCGTCCCTTGTTCGTAAGAGCCGCAAGTCGGCCATAACGGGGTCGACCTAGGATGCACAGAATCCCTCGAGAATATATTCCGTCTCCCACTAATTTTTGAACATTCGCCACCACCCGATCGTAATAGAGCTCCCCAAACAGCGGACATTGTTCAGCTAACGGATAGAGACCCCAAACCTTGCCGCATAACAGAGGGGGCCCTCTCCCAAACCGGATGAGCCCTCGGAGGCGATTTCTGCACTCGCAATCCCATAGACACCTACTTGCACACCTAGATTACAATAGTCCACGGATGAGCCGCGAGTTATTAGGCCAATAATATTTAGAGCTATCGGGGCTAGAGGTCAAAGCCGCGAGACATACCTAGGTAGAGGCGGGCGACCCGCCCATATTTGCACGTGACCTGCAGGCTTCCCGTCTAGTTTCCCACGCCATGGTAAAGCCAAAACTTCCGAAAGCCGCGCTCCTGTAGCCGGCCCCGAGCATCCTAGCAAACGCCTGCGTCACTCTGCCATTCACGATGCCCGGCGGAGTGTACGATACTTGTACTCTTAGGATTGCTGGACAAACTCTCTAATCGGTATACACGGGGAGCAAATTAACGAACATCGCCTAAGCCCTGCTCGCAAGATTCCGACCCACTTAACCCGGCCGAAGTAGTGGATTTATATTGACCGCTAACTCCCTATCCTATTTCCTCAAGCATGAGAGCGGCCAATATACGAGGGCCGCTGGCTATGCGGGATAGTGGTGGTGACGGAATACTTACTCGTCATGATCAAGAAAGTCCCTGACCGCACAGCAGATGGGCAAAAGTCTCAGCTATTGTGCCGTTTCCCACCAAAAATGGGCAAAAACATCCCCTTCGGACTCATAGTAGGCCGTCAAAACTGTATCCTAATTTCCCGAATCCCTAATTTGGAGTCACTCTTTGTGCGTAATATCTCACTACCAATCTAGAGCATCCCCATTACCGACTGAAGGTCCTCCGGGTTTGCCATCTTCCAAGGCCATCCCCGCCATCGGTTTGTTCAGATAGCTGTCCCCGCAATGCCTCGCAACAATGTCCCATACTTTGGCGAGTTGTAACCTTATGGTGACAGGGGGGGGGACTCTATCAATAGTTTGATAACTTTACACTTGTGTAAAACTACCTCGACAGTTTTTTTCAAAAAAAAAATTTGGTGTAAGATACCAGCTAAAAGGCATTCAAAAGGGCGGAAGATCTCGGCATAAACGCGGGTGGTTACCAAGACTTTTGCCCATCCACCCGGTGTACGCTACGGCATTGACCGTCTTGCACGGATGGGGTCAAACGCTAGTGAGAATCCATGGCGTTTACGATCCAAAGGCCCAAGTGGAGCACATCAGTAGTCTCGATGCCCACGGCACAGAGATTGGAATACTGCACGCTACGTGCCAGAATACATGCCCAGCCCGCCGCATAAGCGGAGTGAGGGAAAGTGCATGATTTAACAGACTACCGGAATATGCTCAAACAGCTAGATGTTTGTATGCTCCGGTTGTTAAGCCTTTCTTTCTTAAAGGTAGGCTATAGTTCAACTCACCTCATCATATCAGGAGATCTGAGCCCCCGTAATTGACTGGCCCCGGTGTCAGTCCCTCAATAACCCAAGCTCATAGGTTCGCCCGGTCATCCAGATATATCCCCCTAACAAACTTATCTCAACTCCGGTATTATATCAAAAACTGCCGCCCAACCCAACCCTTCCCAAGACACCATATGATACCCGTACCGGCTTACGGAGCCCAATACCCGTTGTGAAGCTTGCCACTGGCTAAAGGGCGTAGGATTGCTATACCCGTAGATCCCGTTGCCCAGTTATTGCACTGTCGTTCAGTACATAAAACCCTGCGAGTATTGGAAACCCCCCCCCCCCGGAGAGTGGCGCCCTGACCCCCGTAGCGATAGCCAAGTTAGCCGCTGTCCATTGATAAAGAAAGTTCATACATGGGGAAAGCAACATGGATAAGAAAGGGTCCTTTGGATCCATTGCTTCAAACAATTCCCGCTGCAACTACTCATCATAAAAGGCCCCCCCCCCTCTCCCACTTACAGAAACCACACTTGTCCGTCTTTGCAGCTGAACATTTCCCCGGAATGACCTATCTCTCGCACAATATGTCCTTTCTTCTTAACTCCACTACCTCATCTCCATCTCCGTCGAGATTCATCAATTAACCCACTGAGTGATCTCCCCCCGGGAACCAGCAGGATACTGAGGTTACCTAGCTCTACATTTTATAATTCCCAGAATAACAGTTTCCGGATAGCACGTTTACCAGCGTACGATATAACACTACGTAAGATACACTACGGTACCTTACCGTAAACTCAAGTGACGGCGTCGGTTGGGCCACCGTAGACCAACACATTAGATTTCGATTACGATATATGCCTTGTGGAGCGTCTACGCCTGGCTCAAAGAGTGGGAAAGAACACCCAGTCTAGATCTCCGCACACGGTCATCCTCACGTTACCAAAGCTTCGTAAATTTATTTAGGCCCTTTCCGTAATCCTCCTCTGAAATACGCGGGCTGGCTGTCTGAAATCCGCCCGTAGTGAGAGCGGGTAGATCTATCGGTACCCGCCGGGGTACGGGCTCGCGTGGGAAAAGACAGCACCATCGGCATCAAATCCTACCGTCCGAGGCGTCATTTCCCTATATATATATATTTTTTTTCATAGCTATAAGTTGTATGTAGCATGGTATCAGCTGTTTCACAATACCGTAACGTATCGAAGCTCCCCTCCTCAATCCGGGGCCACTTCGAATAGCCCGATTCCCCAACCTTTCTGCCCTTCCCGACTTCAGTTGGGAGACAGAAGTGGGTGTATGCTAGTCCCGGACAACTTATATCAAGCTGCAAAGCGGGGATCCCGGTAGGATACGCAAAAATAGTGCAATGGGAAATAGAATTCTCTCGGATAAAACAGTCCATGTCCTCAGCTTCCTTCTCTCTCCAGTTAAGGTGAAGCCATGTCATCCTCACTTCCCACTCGGCATAGGCGGTTCGTCAAGACCCTGCCCAGAGTGGAGGGGCCTAAGGTGATGGTCGGCGGAATGTTCCCGAGCGGCAATGAGAACCATTCCGTCTCTGAAAAACGCGATACAGTTCCTTTTTTTTTTTTTTCGTAACACTTCCGTACGACCCTGGGGACGGACACCCTCATCTCCACCAATAGGAGAAACATTGGAGAGAGGACAAAACAGCAAGGTAAAACACACCAGACCTCAGGCTTTGTTTGTTTGTTTATTTATTTTCAAACAAGGAATGCTACACCACCGACCATTGGATCTATCACAAATATATATATATATATAAATACATCGAATGACGCGAGAACACCTGAAGAATGATATATATAGCTGACGATATTTCCACCTCATTGCCCTCGTCGTTATCCGGAATAATAGCCCATTCCTAGAATTAGCGAGGCCAGCGGCCACGCATCCCCCACTGACCAGGGGAAATTGGCTGTCTTGGTGAGAAGGTGTCTCGTCGCTCATGACATCTTCCGCCACACTATATGCTACCGGGATCTAAGTTCCGCACAGGACAAGGAAAAGATGATTCCAAGGCACCCCTCTTCGGTGGATGAGAGGGGAATTCCGGAAAAGGGACTATGCAGATTCTCCTTCCTTAGCACTTCCGCAGCCTCCGAACTTTAAGTCAACACAGCCAGCCCACGGAAGCCGTGTGGTGATTTATCCAACTTTGTGTGCCAACGGACAATGCAGATCCTCGCCCTCTCGGTACTCCCCTTCAAGTCAGATTTCCCATCAATCAACGAAACAAGTATTGGTAATGTCCCCACTCCTGAAAACCCAGTTTGAATGCATTCCTACAATGCTACCCCTAATACAAATTCCGTACTGTGCACGTTTCTTCGGTGTAACGTTCGCGGATTTCTGAGTATCTAAATTTATTGTGATATTACACATTTCCCTGGAATCAGCCCCCAGTGTGCCGATATTCCACAAGAGAAAAGAAGCAAAAAACGTAAGAGGACGGAAATAGAATACGAAAGAAGAGTATTTACACAGCAGAGAGAGAACAGGTTCGGCGAGAAATCTGGCAATTATCGAGAACTACTTGGTATGATATAAAAAAAAGGTATCCCCCCCCCCACAATCCGCCATCACCACATGAAACTGGGGGACCAGAGGCTAGAGATTTATGCAGTGTGACTTGATGACACTAGTAATTGTGGGGACTCGGAGGGGAAACAAGGAATTTGCAAGGGAGATCTTCCTCAAGCGATTGCTGGCAAAACATGGCTCTAAGACGGAGGTCCAGGAATAATCGCGGCGGGGAAGGGGCGGGATTGTCTGGGAGATGGCAAAAATACACCAGGCGACCATATGTGGATTCGGGTAGAGGCCAGGGGCTAAGGTGATAATGGATATGTAGCTGGAAACTATTGCAGAAGAGGTATAGATACAAGTGTACAGAGAGGGGGGCACAGGTAAATCTCTCTTCGAGCTTAACCCACGCTAGGCATTCCGTGTAGTCCGAGGCTGGAGGAGAGATACAATCTCCTGATTTCCATTCAAGGAAGCCCAACGGAGTGGTGTTGTACCACGGTTGTCTGGCTTGTCGGTGTTGACATCGCCCCGTGCGATTAGCAGCTTCACCACCCCCTCACACCCACTTCCAGAAGCCAACCAAAGTGGAGTTCGACCATCGCCGTCTGGCTTGTTGGGATTTACATCGTCCCTTGTGAGGAGCAGCCCCACCGCCTCTTCACGGCCATTATCGCAAGCCCCTCCTAGTGGTGTTCGACCACGGTAGTCCGGCCTATCGGGATAAACGTCGTCCTGGGCAAGCAACAGTCTCACCACCCGCTCGTGCCCATCCGCAGAAGCCCACCAGAGTGGGGTTCGACCGTATTTGTCCGCTTTTTCACGACTGACATCATTCCGAGAAAGCAATAGTCTCACCACCTCCTCATGCCCATCCCCACAAGCCCGCCCGAGTGGGGTTCGACCATATTTGTCTGATTTGTTAGGATCGACATCGTCCCTCACAACCAATAGTCTCACAACTCTCCCATGCCCACCCCTACAAGCCCGCCCAAGTGGAGTTCGGTCGCTGTTGTCCAGTTTGTCAGGATTGATACTGTCCTGCGCAAGCAAAAGCCTTACCACCTCCTCATGCCCACCATCACAAGCCCACCAGAGTGGTGTTCGGCCATTGTTGTCTGGCATGTCGGGAATGACATCACCCCTCGCAAGAAGTATTCCTACTACCCCTGCATTCCCCTGCCGTGAGGCCCACATGACCGGTGTAATACCAAGACAATCTCTTTGGTTGATATCACAGCCTCTCATCTCTATAAGCACTTGCACAATTTGAATTATCCCGAAGTAGCATGCGCAGTGCAAACCGGTAAATAATGAAGGAACTACAAGAGGGGAGAAAATACTGCGGGGGTGATTGAGAAGTATAGTGGCAGATACATGGTTATCGTAATTCTTGAACAGCTCTAGCATAAGCGATGTCGTGTAATCCGAAGGCTCGACCTTTGCATGGCGTCCCCAATATAAAGAAGAATATTCGAGAAAGGGCATGTCCGGGAGGTTAGGAAACCTATCGGGCGGAATCCCCTTCACTTTCTCATAATTTAGATAGGCCAGGCATAACTGTGCAAGTGTTCGGTGGGCATAAGGGAGGATACCGGGGAGGGAGAGGTATTCCTGAAGTGTGTAATGGATCAGCCGTACTGTCGATGTCTCCTTGTCAATTATAACAAGCCCTAGGCATGACCCTAGGACTGTATCGAGCGGGCAAAGGTTCTCAAGGTCCAGATCTGTGGACTCCATATCGACTGCGAGAGCGTGGCGGAGTTCGTCAATTTGTAGCGGCCGCTGCGCATGCGACACCCACATCAACACTGCCATCCCAAGCCTTGATCGGTCGCCCTGCTGTTCCCTTATCCGCTGTAGTGTTTGGGCGTACACACTGTCAAGGTCAACGCCAGTGGTCGCCACCTTTTGCAGCATTTTCTTCCTCTTTGCTACCGTAGTCTCGCCCAGGATCGCATCGATATTCGACGCGACAAGTAGAAACCTTGGGGGGATGTCAACAAGAGATTGGCATTTGCAATAGTGTTATTCCCACTTACATCTCTGAAGCCTTTCCCATGATCGTTTTCTTGATATCATTTTTCAAATCATCCGGCATCAAGTCTGGATCTCTATCATCAGCCTCATCCATTTTTTGGCTAATGTATCTCTCGATATCTGCTTGGTGGGCGACAATATGCACGGTATAGGGCTCCTTCGTTAGATGCTTATCGAGTTCCCTGCGAATATGTGGCCTCCCCGTAAGAAATAGCCGGGTATTGGGTGCATCCTGAAAAATCTGCCGTAACGCGCGAAGGAGCTCTGCTCGATTCTGCGGTAGCAACTCATCCACTGCGTCGAAGCAGATGTATACTCGCTCCATGGAACTGATTGTTTTGATGAATAACTTCACCATGTCTGGCAATCGAAGACTTTTGTCACCTCTCTGTTTCGACGCAAAAGTGCTTGTAATGTCCTCCGGAATCTGCGCTGCTCCCAAAGCAATCTGGCTGAGAAGGGTCCCTATGATGTTTACCGCCGATTGGTCCTTCTGAGCCTGGTAATCGCAATAGAGGAATAACACGGCCGCATTCTGTCCATGGGTCTGCTGGAGCAAGGTGTCAATTACTAATGAACTGATTTCACTACTGTTAGAATTTATTCCCGCTTCCGGGGAATACTCGTATACCTTATATATGTTTTGCCAACCCCTTGGCCCCCGTAACATAGCAAAGTAGGATTAACGGCGCCGTCCCGACCCTTGCACCATGTCTCGAACTCAATCTTCTCCAAAACCCAATCCCCAACACCATCAAGCCGACGATTACGGACATCCTGGTGCCTTCTCTCGGGTTCTAGTGGTGACAGCCATGCTTGGATCCTCAACGACTCTTCATTCACACCCACGTTGATTGTGTTATTATAGAAATTTGACAGATCCCCAACGTTGTTATTCCTATCACCATGGAGAGTATTGGTCACGGTGTAGTCGGTGTGGGTACTGGATATGCCGTGTGGACTTGGGTCGCTGCTGCAACTTGATTCTCCGCCTCTTGTCGGTAAAGTACTCATGATGGATATGGTTCGTGAGAGGTGAGAGTATAGTATACCGTAGTTTATCGTAGAGATTAATGGAAGTCTCCTTCTCTAAGTCAGTGCAAAGCGGGGTTCGTTATCTTCTAGCAGGGTTGGACGCCCGTTCCACACAGGAACCTCAACCAATGGTTTTAATGCCAAGGAAAGACGCCACACAATCCTTCCCTCCCCACACCAAAATCTCTCTTATCGCGGGTGAAGGTGGTTAGCGAAATGTCGATACCGTACCGTACAGTCGCACCCCGTTGTCCCGGACCTCGCTCTTCCGGATTCTTCGTTGTCCCTGATGAATTTCTAGGAATTACAAATTTCTTCACGCCAAAAGCAAACCCGTTGTCCCAGATAACTCGCTATCCCGGACGGTTTCTCAAGGTTCTGGCCGCCCGGGACAACGGGGTGCCACTGCACTCTGCCTGTTGCTGTACCACAACACCCCATCGATGAGATTCGTTGGGTGGTGGCTATTTCAAGTTCACTACCCTGATATCAGGGTATTGTACGGTACTCGAGTACAAGTACCGGGACCACCAGCTAAGATATTCATGCCAAGGTAGTAACCCGCCCCATCAAAGAAAACTGCCTAAACAGGGTATCTTGCGCTGGGGGCCAAACCCTTCCGGATACCATACCGGTTGACTAGGAAATATACCGTCGAAAAAGAGAAAAAATGCCCAGGATACGGCGAACAACAAAATATTTACACCCTTTGGCATCCCCCCCATCCCCCAAACAATGCAGATAAATTGAAAGTAGTTTCTCAAGTTTTTAGGAATTCTTGGCGCAACAAATCACCCAAAACATACTACGGTACCACTTTTAAGCGAGAGTGGGCCAACATACTCAAAGACCTTCCAACCCTAAAACACAATGATCGACAGTTATTTATTTATTTGTTTTCTTGAATTTTCCTTCACAGTTTTATGATAGGTCAAAGGTAAGGTAATAACTCTTCGCATAGTTTCACTTTTCCGATGGTATATTTCCCGGTCGATGGTATCCGAAAGGTTTACCCACCCCTTCCTTACAAGTACAGTACGGAGGTACAGCCCATAAGTATTGTATATTTTGCTAGCAGGGGTGTTCGGCTAGCACAGGCAGCGGTAACGAATTGGGTATAAGCGGAGCGAATTGGGTATGGCAACTACCAAATTCACCGGTTCACCCCCTGCTAGCACAAGACCCCCTGCTAGTAAAATATACAATACTTATGGGCTGTACCTCCGTACAGTACCGTACTCGCGCCGCCGAATCCCAGTCGCTTTCTGTAGAAGCCGTAGTCGTCCGCCAGTACGGTACCCAGGGCGCAAGGATACCGAGTCCCCTTTTATGTCACTAGCCTACGGTAAAATACCCGTCAATTTCCGTATCTGGATCCCCGACTCCGGCTCGGCCGTGCTACTACCGGTAGATCGCCGCCAAGAAAAAATCTCGCGGACTCTGATACCCCCATAATCTTTGCGCAGATTTCGCAGCCCTCTAGTGGAGTTCTGGCTTTAGGCCAGCCCAGGATCTCTACCAAAGCCATGATAGTACGGTATAGGAACCGGGTTCTTGGGCGACATGACCAGTAGAAACATCTGTCCTACAGTCTGTTCGAAAGCAGCGCAAATCTAGCGCGCCCGAGCAAAAGTATCCAAGCATTTCTACCATACAAATAGATTCCATACAGTAAATCTCTCTTCAAGAATGATATAATACCCTCACAGCATGTGTCCAAAACTAACCTCGCCAGATAAACGGACTACTGCACTTTTAGTGCGCACCGAGATTCACTTCGTGGCCTGCAAACTGCGTCCTATGATAACGCCCATAACACGATAGTTTTTTTGAGGGACTTTATTCTTCCCGATTCGAGTTGGACACTGGGGGAGTAGTCCTTGGAGTACGTGAAAGTTCCATCTCCGGATACATGTGCCGCAGAAACCCCAATAATCAGCCCAAGTGCTATGTCGTTGCCGGTAAGGTCTGGTCTCTTTTTTATATCCCATACCGGCAGAGGGGTTAGGCAGCTTACTTTTGTACTACACGGCACATGGGTCAGTTACTGGAGTTTCTGAGGGAGGGGACCGAGAGGGGCGGGGTGTAAGTTATCGGGGCTTCGAGTGTGGGTTTATACCGCTATTTAAGGAGTCCGGGGAAGCTGAATCACGAGACTCTAGTATGGTGAGGGAACCCTGTAGCTGGACCCCTAAGTGAGAACCTAACTTAGAGGCCAAAGTCAAAACCTAAAGACTTTTCAACAACAATTTCAATAAAAAAAAATAACTCTATTAGGCGAAAGAGTAGCTCGCTAGCTTCAAAACTAATAGAGAGAAAACCGAAATATCTTTTGCTTTCATAAAGTTATTGAAGCTTAAAAGCGGCAAGATTTTGGGTGATTGAAACTAAATGGTCGTGGTATTTTTGGGCCTGTTAATTGCTGTTAATATCCTTAGACAACGCAGTTAACGAAGATTTTCCAAGATATTAACTTGTATTAAGGAAACTCTTGGAATATTAATTTACTATTACTAAGCCAGGATGAATTATCTGCCTCCTCCGGCGACAGAGTTCCCTCACCATAGAAATGACATACCGGTACTCGAGTGAACTAAAACAGGCTAGCAGACCCCCTCAACAGCTCTTCTTGACCATATCCCTTCTTGGCATGCCCCCTGTTTGTGTCCCGGAGCCAAGAATTAGCTCCCCCATATCCCTTGTAGGGCCCATAAGAACCATTCTGGAGAAGGTCCTAATTCTTGGGGTAAAGGCACGAGTGCAATTTATGAGATACGATTGCCGCACCTGAACTGTATTCCTAATGTCAGAATATTCCCGGAAACTGGTAGGTGACAAACATAGATTAAGGGACTAGCAACTCACTGCTCGTCATGCACTATACTCGCATCACAAGAGCACTTTTGATCAGAAGGGCTCACCACCATTCGAATCCATTGCTTGGCTTAAGGTGGGATGCACAGAATCCCTCGAGAATATACTCGTATTCCACCTCCCATCCATTCCGGGATATTCGCTATGGCTCGATGATTATGAACAGAGAGTGCTGAACAGCAGACAGTGTTCGGCTGACAGAAATAAATTACAAACCTTGCCACATAATGAAAGAAGCCGTCCCCCTGGTCGACAGGTCCCCTTCGGAAGTTACAAGTATGATACTCGCACCCCCCCCCCCCAGGTAGGCTCTGTCGAGTGTTTATTTTCTTATCCCTTATTGGTGCCTGCGCCCTAGCTACAGTATAATATCCCGTCAGTGCCGAGCCAATTAAGAGACCAATATTCGAAACTACCTAGCTCAAAGCCGTAAGATGCACAGGGAGTATCACAATCTGACAATATCTAAATTTACCCATCAGGCTTTCCACCTTATCTCCCACCCCATGGTAAAATCAAAACTTTCAAAAATCGCATTCCCGTAGTCATTCCCGAACGTCCCGGTAAACGCCTATGTCACTCCCCCTACCGTCCATAAAGCCTAGTAAAGTGTCCTCTCGAGATTGCCAGTCGAATTTCTCAATGGGTAGTGACCACTCTGATATGTAGCACGCACCCACACGACCCAATTGAGATCCCATCCCCAAAGCCCAGCTGAGCCAATAAAAGATAGGTAGCCTAAATCCGGTACCCACTGTTGACATGCAGTATAAGTTTACCTCTCTCGGTGTTACATGTGAGGGTATTATCAAGGTTGGTTCTGATATCAGTACTACAAAGAGGGGTAAAAAAAAAATTTGGGTGGGGCAATAGAATTATATTGCTACTTGCTGGTAAGGTCAGAGAGTGTTCAAAAGATAAGACGCAGTACTTCAACTTGTCGTATGACACTAAGATGATACCATAAACCATAGCTGTTGTTAAGTTAAAAATACAATGTCACAAAAAGAAACTGTATGATCCTTGCACCTCAAACTATAAAATTTTTGATGCCGAGTAATGCCGCCTTTACCATAGGACCCCAAGTCACAAAGTGCCGCTTACTCAAATTTCACTGTGGGGACTAAATTTCGGATTGCAGGTTCTAAAGATTAGAGTATAGCTAATGAAAAACTTGAAACAGCGGGCTCTCGTAGCATCTGAAGAGGATTATGTGGAGGGGAATACTATCGAGGAAGAGCTAAGCCAGATCCACAACATCCTTATCCGGAATGCTGGAGGGCTAACTACGCATTTGGAAACTCTCGCGTACTTCACTTTCATTGAGTACTAGGGTGTTTTTTTTATATTGACTTGCTTTGCGGCATTTGGTACGTTTCCAGTAAGTTACCATACCCATTGTATTGTACCCCATATTTCACCTGATATGCAGGCTCGGATGCCAACTATTAATACGTTATAAACAGAAGACAGTCACCGCGCGTTTTCCTATAAATCTTAGGAAGTGAAACACAGAACTTGGGGTATACGTTATTCCCTAGGCAGCCGATCAGGTCGTGTAAATATTATCCTCTCACCTAAATCGACTACCCCCAAGTTACCCCAAACCAAGAAGTTAAAAAGGAACAGAGACTGTTGTGAATAGCCTGTCACTGCTTCTATTCTCCTCACGAAGCCAATGGGATGATATCATACCCCTGAAACGAGTAATATTATTACATTTACATGCCCCATCATGATAGGTACTACTTTCCCTAATACAGGGACCGCCACCTCCCCTAAACCAATGAAAGTATTATATAGAGATATATCATATAATTACCCATCTACTCGTCCTTTCTCCCTAGAAGTACTCGTATTCTCCTTCGTCTATATCACACATACTCTAAAGAATAAAAAACAAAAAATAAGAACTGATATAAGCACATGAGACAACTCTAATCCCAAGCCTCAAAATAACCAGCACGTCCAAGTCCTCGGCAGACATGCAAACTCAGAGCTACTCCATCCCCTCACGCCAAGACAAAATTCCTAAACTTATAGAGCACTATTGCAATATACATCTTCGAGATGCTCCACACCCTCCGCCACCTTCCTGCGATAGTTATACCTCTACTTCTTCCATCCTACATAAACCGGTTGAGAGCTCGGACCACAGAGAAATCAGTATAAAGATACAGAGTCGGAGCCCAGAAATAACCTTATATTCTGAGATTTAGCCGGTTCGGAGACCTACGGGTGGGCGTTGAAACATGAATTGTCCAGAGAGGCAGTGGAGATCAGAAGCAATATAGGGCTCAAGCGAAAATTGAACCCGGGAATCCAATGGGTGGCAAATGGTTAAAGCCCTAGGCAAGGAACAGGTCCAAGACACCAGGGTATAGCAATGAAAAGAAAGAAAAAGTAGTGGCGATACTTCCATCCACTAATTGTATGGCCTGAGCAGGTTCATGACTGCCTCACAGCCGCTCAAATTTGCCAGTGCAGAGGCTGTACACCCACCCTTCTCTCTCACTTTTGGATCGACATCCTGTCGGTTCAGTAGCAGCTTCACCACCTCTTCATGCCCTTTGGAGGCGGCCCACAAAAGTGGTGTTCGGCCTCTCCTATCTTTCCTATCGGGCTCGGTGTCCTCTCGGGATAGTAATAGCTTCACCACTCTCTCATGCCCCCTCGAGGCTGCTAGCGAGATCGGTGTTCTCTCCCTGATTCCATCTGCGATGTTTGGGTCAACATCTTCCCGATCAAGTAGAAGCTCCACCACTTCTGCGTGCCCTTCTGAGGCAGCAAAAAAGAGCGGGGTTTGGCCAGCATCGGTCACGGAGTTGACTCCGACATCTTCCCGCTTCAACAATTGCTTCACGACTCCCACATGCCCCCGCACCGCCGCCCACGAGAGTGCCGTCTGCCCTCCCTCGTCTGCTAAATCGGGCGCAATATTCTCCTGACCCAAGAGTAGCGCCACCATTTCCGCATGTCCTCTTTTAGCGGCCCAGATGAGTGGTGTACTGCCGGTGAAATCGCTGCTGTTCATCTCCCAAATCTCCGTTGCTTTTAGAGCGATTGCAATCTCGGTAGTGCCGTGGAAGGCCAAGCAGTGGATACCAGTGAACCCCCCGGGGCGATATCTCGTACCAAGGTCTTCCGAGGAGAAGTTGTCACTCATAAATAGGAGCTTGCTGGATATATGTTTACTGCATTTACCGAGGAGGTTTAGTGCAAGTGACCTAACAGTTCCCGTAATTTCCCCCCGCGTATGCTTCCCCCAGTAGAGTGAAGCATATTCAAGGAAGGGCATGGCGAGCGGCGCAGCATCAAGCACGGTCGAAAGGTTCCGGACCATCCGGAAGTCGAGGTAGGTCAAACAGGTTTCCGCAAGTGTTAGGTGCGCTCCCGGGAAGATACCGTGGCCCAAGAGGTACTCTTGAAGCGTATAGTGGTTTAACCGGACGGTCGATGCCTTTTCTTCAAAAATCACGAGCCCGAGGCAGGAACCCAGGATTGTTGTTACCAACGGGATATTCCCAGGATCCAGATCCGTCGACCCCATTTCCACCGCTAAAGCATGGCGGAGTTCGTCAATCCGCATCGGCCGCTCTGAGTGGGATATCCACATTAGAACTTCTATCCCGAGTCTTGATCGCCCCCCCTTCTGTTCCCTAATTCGCTGTAGCGTTTCAGTGTAGACATCGTCTAAGCCCACACCAGCTTTAGCCACCTTCCCCAGCATTTTTTTTCTCCGGGACATCGTGGTCTCTCCCAAGATAGCATCAATATTTAGGGAAACGAGCAGAAACCTCAATAGAATATCAGCGAAAGATCCAAGCTTCAAACAGGGTTGCCCTAACTGACATTTCCGAGGACTTTTCCAACATCATTTCCATGATAGCCTTTCTCAGATCACCATTCATCAATTCCGGATCTATGTCTTCGTCCATCTTCAAGCTTACAAATCGGCGGACGTCTTCCTTGTCCGCAACAATTGGTATGGTATAAGCCCCCTCCGTGAGATGTTTGTCAAGTTCCCCCCGGATATAAGTCCGGCCCGTGAGGAAGAGTCGTGTATTCGGGGCATCTTGGATAATCTGACGCAGCGTACGAAGGAACTCCGGTCTATCCTTTGCCGATAGCTCGTCGATCGCATCGATGCAGATAAATACTCGCTCAAAAGGCGCGAGCGCTTCCCCGAATAACTTCAGCATTTCCGACAACCTGAGGCCTCGGCCACCCAAGTTTTCTTTAGACCCCTCAAACACTCTTCTTATCCCATCCGGGACCTCCGCTGCCCGGGCCACGATTTGCCTGAGCAGACCACCTATCATGTTTACAGGCGATTGTTCCTTGTGAGCCTGGTAATCGCAGTAGAGGCAAAAAGCGGCGGCATTCCGTCCTTGAACCAGATCACACAAGGTATCTATCACTAAAGAACTGGTATTTTTTCTTGTCAGCCTTTTCGACAATTTCCCGGGAACCAAAATTCGGATTATACCATACCTAATGTAGGTCTTGCCCACCCCTTGACCTCCACAACATAACAGAATACGTTTCGCGAGGCCGCCCTGACCCTTCCGCCAACACTCGAACTCAGTCCTTCCCAGAACCCACCCTCCAATGCCATCAAGCCGGCGAGTTCTCAGATCCTGATGCCTCCTATGCGGCTCCAGTGGAGACAGCCACTCTTGAACCCGCGTACTCTCTTCGCTTATTCCGATATTGAAGATGTTATTGTAACTGTTCAACACATTACCGAAGTTCGTATTCGAGCTGCCGCTAACGTTATTGGTCATGCGGTTACCACTATGGGTACTCGACATGCCGTATTCGTCCGGATAAATACCGTGGTTCCTATATCGATGCCGTGTACGGTACGTATATCATCCACAATGGACAAATCGTGGTGATAGGTGAGGCTATAGTTGTATAATGGCAATTTCTCGGAGAGATTGATTGAAATTTCACACGGTCAAGCGGAGCAAAGCGGAGATCTCTCAGGCACCGCAACTGTGAGGCTCCACAAGGTAGACCCAGCCAACCATTTCCACGCCAAGGGAATATACCCCCACATCACATCCCTGCACCTGCAACACAGCAAGAAAGTGTTGAATACGGCGCCTGCAGGTTCGCCGCCAATTCTTACGATACGAGACGACAAATACCGTGCTCGCACGAGCATATTCCTCCAGAAAGTCCAAAGTAGGAAGTGCACCAACAATGCAGGGAAAACCCAACGTGAACCTAGAAACTTAAACTCAACACTGCAAATTGAGATAAGGGGTAACTTAGAGATGATAAATATCCTAGAAATTCAAGGCCCACCTCAGAAACAAGCGGAAGGAAAAAGGAAAAGATAACCTTTGGATACTAGGCCATCTCTCGAAATCCTCGTCAAGCCCTATGATTCTAGGTGTATGCTTGTATTTCATAACAGAACCTCAGCGCCAGCTTTTCTTGTGGAAAGTACAGTACAAGTAATAAATAGGCCAGGGATATGCTTAGACAATTTGCTTTAGACCCTTAAGCCACGGAGAAAGTAGGAAGGGTATCGTCATAAACCCCGGTACCCTTCTCAGCGCTTCCTAGCCTACCGGTAATGGTAAAGACGGAAGCCGATATAAAAGGCAGTAAAATCATCCAGATCTCCCTGCGGATCGCCACACGTATCTTTATGCCTCGACGCATGTCTCTCCCCCACCCCCGTGATAAGCAAAAAAATATTTGCCCAGAAACCTTCTCCGTAGATCACTTTTGCTCAAGGATGACCAAGCATACCCCGCAACCCGCAGAATCAACCACAGCATCACATTGTTCCTCCACAGTTCATACCTAACTTACTCTCCAGACATCAACACAATCATATCCCCTCAAACGTTACCCACAGAAGTCAGACAAGTACCGCAAAGCACAGTGCCCAACAAATAAATATCCAACCATCAACCCATGTCTAAGTCCGGCATCATAACAATACAAGTTCCACCCCTGGTACCCTATATCCCCTGCGGAAGCGAACACCAGATTTCACCTCGGGTAAGTAAAACATTGCTGCAACCGCCAGAAGACCAGACCAGACAACCTGTACAAAACCAACGGGATCAATCTCCCACGGTGAATCCGGGAGGAGGGCGGCTGAAAGTGCACCTCTTTGGCCATAAACTTTGCTCTGAGTATTGACTGGAAGTGTAGAGCCATGGACACAAATCTACCAGCCGGGTTACCGGGCGTGGACGTCGTGGTCTGGTGAGAGTAATGCCCCTCTCGGGCAAAGTGGGGGAGTATAGCATAGTTCACGGTCTCGCGGTGGGGATGGCAGGGGGGGAACCCGGGTGATGGTTTGTGATTTACTTCAGGTTTCAACGCGTCTGCATTCCTATCATAGCAACTAATTTGATAATTAAACTGGTGCAAAGTACAACCCCCTCGGATGCGGAAAGGAGAAGTGCTTCACCCCTCGTTCCACCCCGCTCCAAGTTGATACTCTCAGCGCCACAGGTTGGCACAGATACAAAAAAAAAAGGTTAGCGAAAAAAATGTTGATACCAACAGGGACAAATATTCAAACAGCCTCTCATACCCGTCAGGTGCTAGCAATCACTCATACTTCGTTGTGACCCTCCCAACACTAACCTTCTCCCCTTCCAAGCTCATCTCGTACACCACTACGCCGGATGTGACTGTCATGTTGAGCGAGTAGTCGACCCGATAAAAAGTCTCGGCCCTCTCGTTGGTGTGCTTTGTGAAGCGGTTAACGGGAACTGGCTCTGAAGTCATGACACATAACTTTCGGACAGCTTCCGCATTTTTTTTTTCAGCATCATTCAAGTAGAGTAAGGGGAAAGTGGGGAAATACAATGATCGCCCTTGATTCGCTTATCCGGAGCTACTTCTTCATCGCATACCCACAGTTCGGTCTTGAGCTGGTGTGTGTCGCCGACTAAATCGCTTTCGGCAACTGTTCGATAAAAGGGGAATGATATTTTCCTGTGCTCTGTCGTGACGTCGCCCTGTGGGTGTCAATAGATTCGATACCGCCAATACACCCAAGGGGTATTACCCGTCGAATGTACCACTGAATCCTGTTCTTCACCACCCATTCACATCGCAGTAGATGCCAGACCTTCTCGGATTCATCGTGTTTCGTTTCATCGTACTTGGAGTCGTGGACGACGCCGTAGTGACGCCGACTGAGCCGTGACTGAACGGCTGCGATATCGCCTTGGAGTCCACGAATTATTGCACCTCGTACAACCGCACTACATCCCTATCAGCGCATGCAAAGTAATCCGGAATAAGACAAGCATTACGTCCAAGCATTCCGTGGTTGCATAACATCAATCTTATCGGCCGCCCATCTATTGATTCGCTGATAGAGATATTCCGAAGAACCAAATCCACCCACAAGAAGAATGGCCTAACTGAGGTTTAGCACAAGAGCGTATCACCGCCAACAAGAGATTATTACTGATATCGGTCCTTTCCCGGACTTGAGAACCTCGATGACTTGCTTAGATATTAACTCCAGAACCTGTGCAACTATGGGCTCGAATATTTCTTTCACTTCCCTCCTACCCTCCCAACCCCCGTTAGTGCCCAGATAACTCATCACTCGGGACCAGACTAACCTCGAAAGCTTCAAGAACCCTCCCCTAATCCCCTTATCCTCGTCATCCGGGACACCCATCACGGGTACCCAAAATAGCCTATTCTCATTCTCCTCCTCCTCCTCCCCCTCGTCATCCTCATCCTTTCGGACCCTCTCATCATCCACAAATTCTCTCTTGACGTAGGTTTCCCAAAATTGGTTCATCTGGAACCGAGCCCTGTGGTCCATCCCATCGAATTTATCCTTCCCAATCCGTTTGGAAATGAAATCTTCGAACCGCCGATCCAAATAGACAGCACCGCACAATGCGCCAGTTCCGATTGCCACTTCGTTCAGCTGCAATGGTATCAAGGAAGATATACGATAAGATATGAGATCGACTGTCCCACCACCCGCGTCGCATACCACAAAGCAATCGCCAACCTAATTATTCTGAGGTAAGTGCGTTTCCTTCACTGGTGCAATTTCCTCCGGGAAGCTCATACCAGGGGCATGGATCAACCACACCCTACCAACCCCAACCCCACCAGCAAGTATTTACACAAAAACCAACAAGTCAAAAAAAAAAGGAGGGGAAACAAACCTTCATAGAATTGGGCTGAATACTCCGGAGCGCATATTCCGCTGCTCCTTCCGGCTCAGTAATTAACTTCAGCAACCCGGTCCCGCCCTCCTCCGCACCAACACCCAGTCCCGCCCTAATAGCCGCTTCCATCGTCATCTGTCGAGCCTTATCACTCCATACTGCAGGTACAGTAAGCACATATTCTACCTTGGACTTTTGAACTATCTCCTTCCCGAGCCGTCGTTCAAGGGTCTGTAAAGTGTAGGATTTTAAAGCGCTGAGGTAGTCAGTAACAATATCCACTGTCTTTTTCCCCCTCGGGAGGGTTGCTTTCTTGGGGTTGACAAATTTGGGGCGGGGTTGAGATGGGTCCAGTAAAATCTTTATCCATGATAGTTTCTGCGGGTCTGTGGGAGGCACCTCAAAGCCCCTATAGATTCTTCGTGAGCCATTGAGAAATTACCCATGTCCGGCGGAGATCCTACCATTTAAACCCCAAAGCTGCACCCTCACTACTCGTGCTCTCGGGTCGCGGGATATTACTCTCGGAGTTTACACTCGGAGTTGGCGACAGCGATGAATCTGTCCCCTGTGCGGGATTCGAAGCCGGTCGACTGGTGGTGTAGGAGATATCCGAAGGAACCTTCCCCCAATCCTTTCCCGACTGACCGGGCCAGTGCGTGATGACTTCATACTCCTCCGGCGACGATGTCTGCGCCCATGCTACCGCGCTGTGTGTTGTCCTGGATGGCGTCAGTGGGGAGAACTTGCAGGGGTAAACATGGAGGATGACCAACCCAAAGTCAATGCCCACGATGATTCTCTCCTTCTCCAGACCGGGGGGCAAAGGCTCCGCGGTTTTGTCGCGGAAGCCAACACTCAGTCTGTGAACACTCAAACGCAGGTCCGTGGTCATTTTTCTCTGCTCGGTGGATACTGTATGCGCGACGGAGCTGTTGGTATGAACAGAGGTTGGATCGATCGAAGGGAGGGGGGAGGCGTCCAAAAATAAAGGGCGACAATAATTCCGCCGGTGAGAATAAACAAAGCGAAATCTAGGAACCCCTTTAACGCATTAGTATGGTACACCCTAAAAGTACCATTTCTGGCACAGGCAGCGAGGTGAATACGGTATGATACGATAGCAAAAGGGAGCAGGAGGCAAAAGGTGAAAGAAGAAAAAAAGAAGAAGCTTGGAAGATCTCGAAGACGCAAGTCTTTGGCTTTCAAACGTCCATGCTTCTATTTCTGGACAAGCTGCGGCGTGGTACAAAGATGATACTTACTCCCCCCAATCTTGGCCAACCCCTCGCGGGGTCATTCCAGCGGAAGGCAAGTAGCGTGCGAAATGGGCAGGATAAACTCGCGGGTTCAAACAGAGATTGTTCCCCTCCCAGCTTTCCACTCGGGCACAATTTCTCCAGATCGGATCGTCGGCCAGAGGTCCATTGGAGGCCCCTGCATCAGAAGAATAGTTTCATGTTCAGCCCTCCCCCTTCTCAAATTCTGCGGTCGCCCAACGAGGTTGGACCGGGTGCTGGAGTAAGCGCTAGATTAGCAGTAAGCCTATCCCGTCACATCTCACAAGCTTCGGTTAGACTCGCCAAGAAGGAAGTCTTGGCGTTGGTACCAGAGAAACAAAGCTCGGCATGATTGGGGGATCGCTTTGGGCAGCAGGAGAAGGAATCCCGTGATGGTTTAGAAGGGATGAATCTCTGTGGCAAATGAGGGTGGATTTCTTGCAGCTTTTCATTCAAGGGTGGGTTCGAGAGGATTTATATACGGGATCGGCAGAGTGACGCGGTTAGGTGCCCGTATGCCACTCATCGCAGTGAGGATTCCAAAAATAGCCCATTCTTCCTCGCCATTGGGTGCGGTACCGGTATTCGGGTGGCCGGTGATCTCCAGCAATGGTTCAAACACTCTGGCCGTCTGAAACACCCGTGGAACCGGGTAACCAGAATCACTATCAATCACTCGAGGCAACGATAGGGGTTGAACGGAACATCGTCAGGATGCTAAAAAAAGCCTCCCGAGATTAACCATAATCCATATGGGGATTGGGAGCAAGTGCTCTCATACCAGCACAGCGGCGCGGGCTACAGCCCACAGTGCTTCCACCCTAACTGTCATGTCACTCCCCGCATAGTGCTCTACTGCCGCGCACGTAGTCCACAGTAACTCTTCAATTGACCGTTCTCAGCAATCAGAGCGTCTGATACTCTCCCGAACAACAAGTCGATCCCCCTCCCAAACAATCCCGCATGGGGGGAGCAACTGTTGCAGAAACAAGCCGGACCATGGGACCATGATATAAATATCCTATAGATGGATGCAAAACAGTCCCCATTCCGCACCTTGCAGAAATTCGCTACATGATCAAACGTTACCGGCACTTGCACCCCTATAACTTCCAGAAACGACGAAGCAATTGATGGCGCGACCACTATCGGACCGCTACAGAGCGCATCCCTGCAAGACCTCCGCGTTTCCTAACCCCGGGTGGTTACTCCTCAGCGGGCGATGGTTCGAGCAATTGGAGTGGTTAGTGATTTATTTACCCGTTGCGGGCGCGTTAGGGTAGAGTACCGGCAATGCAACGGGGGAGGGGCGCATTTATTCGCCGTCTTCGCATGAATAGTCATGAACGAGAGCATCTCCATGATTGGGCCGGCCGTGTAGTCCAGTACACGGTCTAGCACTCTACTAGTACCGGACCATAAGCCACTGACAGCACTAACTCCATTTAGATGGGAGGTTTGAGCTACCGGGAATCGCAACACTTACTGTACCCCCTACCGCACCGCCATACAGGTATCGTGCCAGGAAGGTTTTACCTTTCGCACCCTCTCGCACCCTCACCACCATCGTTACGGGTTCGTGTCACTTCAGGCATGACCGCGTCTGCAGCCACCGACGATACCTAGGCACAAATGAAAGGCTCTCGTCACACCGTGCTCTCCCCCACGCGGAATCACGGATCCCAAGGGTAAAAATAAAACAAAACTCTCCACATTTCACCACTCGCAGAATCAGTTATTATACTCTGCAGCCACGATGACTTGCGCAGTGGACCTCCTGCCTCCGTAAAATACCCAGAAACGCCACCGTTTCTCCTGGACCGTGCTGCTCTCCAATCCCGACATCACGCGAGCTTCCAAGTCGCGCATCGCATTATAAAGCGAAGAAGATCTCTATACGGTACTGCACGAGCACTCGTAACACGCAGGCAAAAGCTGCACCTCCCTGTGAACCTAAATTAAGCAACAACCCTAACCCACCGTCACCATCGCTGCCGTGTCCGTGCCATCGCATGTAGGGAACTCGTAAAGTATGAATCCGTATGATGCCGTACTCACAATCGGAAACAGCAACCTTCCACGAGCACCAAGCGGTGAGATCCTACCCTACGAGTAGTCTGGTGGAACTGGTTCCCGCACTGGAGGGCCAAAGGAAAGTGCGGCTCAACACTTGAGCTATAATACCGGTACTCGTAGTTTGGGTGAAGAGCAGCCTTCAGGGTACCGTGCCGTTCGGTAGGATCTCCACAAACATTTGCCACCGTGCGTCATTCGCGAGGCTTTTTGCCATCCCTTTACGAGTAAAGGAAATGCGGTATCATACCGGCACCGTTCCGGTAACTATGCCGAGAAGTTCCGCTCCGTGAAAAATCCGGGGCCACACTTTATTTTGACCTCTTAGCGAGAAAAGGGGTCTCGCCGGATTATCGGTACTCGAGTACGCCATGCCGGTAGTCCTCGGGGATGAGACGAGGCGTTGGCGGATTCATCTCCAGCCTGCCTATCCTCTCTCGACACCTACCGTATACCAAGAGAAACATTGGTGTCTACTCCCTCCAGGTTCCGTTGAAGCATTTTATTCACACTTAGATAGGACTAGGCGGAGTAAGGGTGGGGGCCATAGCTACCCAACCCTATGCGAGGAATTAGGACGACAAGAACCGAGGTCATTGACCCAACATAGGAAGGGCTGAGATTTGGTTTGGGGGGCTAGCTGTTCCGATACGAGTATGTTTACCATGATTGCTACTCGCACATTATCCCTGTACAAGGCTAACTGAGCTTTTGGTCGGCACGATAAACAAAAGGTTTCTACAACCATACTACGAGTGCGGCCGATAGATATATTCGTCACGTGAGTCTGATAAGAAAATTTCGGTGCACCTTTTGGCTGCGACGTGTCCTTAGATAAGGCACGTGACGAATATATTTATCGGCCGCACTCGTACGATCTTGGTGACAAAATTCGTGCCCCCCCTTTTTGCACCAAAAATGGGGCATTTTCAGTTTGTAAATCTCAGCCTTGTTGCTTTGCAAAAAAACATGAAAATTCACCAGGGTACCAATTTTATTAATTCTATGTTACATTCGGGTGAGTTAGGAGTGTTTTAAACCAGCAATTTTCGGTGTAAAATGGCGTGGGGGAGGCTACGAATTCTGTCACTAAGATCGTACATCCTCAGCCGAGCCCTTAGAGTCCCTCGGGCAGCATAACGCCCACGATGGAGCAGAAACCACGATAGTGCGCAACCAGGCGATTCTCCCGAGGCGAGTTTTATCCCCCCGCCTGCCGATGTATCATGACAGCTGCGATAATCCCCGATGCCGGAACCCAGCACGCAAAGTCCAACATCAGTCAATGATAAACGCTAGACTACCTACTCGTACCCCTACTCGAGTACATTACGGTAGTCCATGCCAAGCCTACAATGGCAAAGACATGGGTTGAAAGACCCTCACTAGTAATACACATGCGCCAATAGCTCAGTTGGGAGAATGTCAGGCTGCATGATGGACCTTGTTGCCGCAATGCGTAAAATTCAAGGGAACCAATGCCGCATTTCAACCCTGGCCCCGCGCATACTTTTCTCCCCTCCCCCTCACCCGAGTTGTGACTTGTCTTTCCTTGACCCGTATGCATTAAACTGTTAGACTACCGCAAAAACTCGCCAAACTCGCTATGCAGGTAGGGGAATTTAGGCACTAGTGCGTGGCGATACAGCCAAGATCATTCCAGTGACCAACCTAATTTCTCTTTGTTGATGAGACCAGCATCATTATTACAGTATTTTATGTAGGTACCGGCACCGGTATACAGCTATTCTCAGGTGTTATTGTCATTTTCCGTCATTTCTCAGGGTAAAAAAGCTCCCATCCAATCCCTAGCGCCAATACCTCCATGGCGAGTTTGGCCAGTTTTTGCGGTACCGTAGGATAACGTTAGATATGATATGCTCGAGAAATTTGGTAACTTTGGATGATATGCTAAGGCCCTCGCCGCTCCCTCCCCCAGGAGAACCCTCTCCCTTTTTTTTTTCCGAAAAAGTCAAATATCCCTCTACGTTCACCTCAAATTCCGAGGGCTCTTTGCTAGACACTATACTATGACACATATGATAAGATAGGATAACTTCCCTCCCCGCAGGAATAAGCCTTGGGCACCGGCTTGCTTTAATCTGCTAGGCGTACAGTTCAACACTGGGGTGGAAGTCATGACCGCCAAAGTACCCCTCTGTCCATTCGATTCATCAGCTAGCAAGTATGGGTCATCGAACCGACCCCCACATCCTCTAGGTGCCCTAACGGGCGGCTTCCCCCAGCCTGACATCCCGAGAGTATTTCCTCCATCCCTGGTGGCTATACCTCTGCACTAACAGAATGCCATTGAAAAGGATTACGATGCCGATAAATTCCTAGCTGGTAGGGCTGCTTATGGTTAGCAATTTAGGAAAATGTCCTGCTTCACGGGTACAGAATCTGGTGGGTCATGCGGGTATATTGTTAATTGGTGCCTGATGATCTCTATACGAGTATTGTTGTTACTATACCCAGGTTGATGAAGGACCCTAGAACCTGTGAAATGCCGGTGGGATACATTTTCTGCATACCCATGCGGGTAACTGTTCTTTCCTTTCCTTGCATCTCACTAATCCCTTGGGGGTGCTGGTAACGCTGCCTTCTTGGGAATTTCGTACCGGCACAGAGTAACAGATATCAGTAATGTCAATAATAATTCACTTTTTAATCTCTAGGAGCAACGCTCACTACATCAAAATTCCCAACAACAGCCGTTCCGGGAAGGGATTTGGAGGATCTGTTCTGGATGCCTGTGTAAAGTCACAAGTTGAAAAACTCCTCAACTACTCTTCCAAACCTCTCCCCCTCCAATGATTACTCTGCTTCGCTACCCTTGTAGCGCTTTCAGCCTAATTCACCGGCTGCGCAGTACTGCACAATATCAGACATCCACCATAGCCCTCTCCCTCTCCAGCCAGGATTGCATATTACCCACACATCAACCCCTCTATTCTATCCGAAAAATAACCTACTTACTAGTACCTAACCGTGCAAGAGACAGTGTCACGCCCCACCCTCTCTTGGGCGACGGCAACAACGACGCCCAAGAACCTTGGGCACACCACGAATATGACAGGGTATGATATTGCGACCTTGAGATGAACTTCGGGGCCCTCGGGATCTAATCAGGGCATAAGGAGTAAACATTAATTCCCGAGCAAGCAAGCTCGTCCAGTACGACGCAGTGCAGGTAGACGAAGGCGGTATCGGGCCAAGTCGCCACCCAAATGATAAAAAAATAAAGTATGATACCCAACCAAAGCGTTTCGTCCGACAGGCGTTTTTACACCAAATTCGGCGAAAAATCAACATATTCAGAATCACGACCCTCAACAACACCTTCTCAGGAACAATTGAAATTTTGAAGCCAGGTAGAAAACCACTTCTGAATCATCTCCATAGAAGCACAAGAAAAACAAAGCTGAGATTAAGTTCATAGATTACAATTATATCACCAAGTGTGAAAGTGACCTAAAATCTTTTATGGGGCTCCGTGGAAAAGGTACATGGCAACCACATACCTCCCACTTGATCCATCTTCTCTCCATGCTTTTGTAATTCCTAAGAGTTCTGTAAAGTTATATGTGTTATCCAGGGGTTTAATGATGCCTCATGAGATTTTCGTAGATTCTCGTAAGCCTTGAATGCTATTTGGGTAGGTGGGGGTAAAAACGGGTGCTTTTGGTGTAAAAAGGCTACAGGACGAAAAAAATTTGAGCTAGTACTGTAGATACTCCCCAAAAGTTTAACGAGACGGAGAATTGGAATAAAAATCGAGATCGTGGACCATTTGATCCGGGCTACGATTCCGAATCGCAATCTAACTTAAGAGTACTGGAGTCCAGTGTCGTTGTTTTTGTGTTTTACGTGCAGTTCACTGTGGGATCAATCGCCGGGTGGCGTCCTCCAATCACACGGGTAATCCCAGTGTGTCAAACACCCCCTTACCTTATACCGAGCCGAAGGAACAGTGAGCCAATCATGCCGCACCAGAACCGCGACCAAAATCTCGAAACGACAAACTGCCCTGGAGATCATGTCACAAATGATAGGTAGCATACCCAGTTATTGCCGTATCCTGCCTTAGCGTGGGGTTGAGTGAGCGAGTGCGCCGGGCCGGTCCGCAACCACCTTTCCGCTAAAGAAATACCGTAGTGGGGTGGCAACTCCTACACTGATTCTCTTTCAAAGCTGGGGTCTCGGGCTTGGCTACATATGATACTTATAGATTTAATCTTCCCAGGTGGTTGCGTTCATCCTGCTATACATCCTATTAAGTTCTATGATTTGTTTCTAAGCATATTTTTTATCGCGTGCTCTAGCGTGCTGGAGATGGAATGTACGTGTGATTAAGGCGGGATTTATGGCGGCGGCGGCGGCGGCGGTGGTGGTGGTGGTGGTGGGAAGGGGGGGGTCCTTGTGAGTCGTGGCTGAGTACATTTCTTTTTTGCTTCTAGCGATGTTTGAGGCCGGTTGGATTATTATCGAGCAGGAGGGTAGAAAGTGGATGTTGTTTGTGATTTCCACAAATTAGTGAATGGGTGAATGAGTGGTGCAATGAATAATGTAGATGGCTGATCTAAGCTTGACAATAAAAATAAAGGAAAAAAACAACAGCTTCCGATAACGATATGAAGATAACCTGTCCTATCTCGAAACCCCATCCCTCCTTCATCAGAACTAAATTTTCGACTATGGAAGTGGTATCACAACTTCGTATTTCTCGACCACTTTAGCAGAAGACCAATCAACGAGCACTCGAACATTCTACTAACACTCCCCAATCACTCCCCAATCCCTCCTTATCTCCCTCTGACTCCTCACCCCCCTCCCCATCCTCACCTCCACCCCTCTCCCTCCACCCCCTCGCTCTCTCTCCACAAATCCCCTCCAACCACCCCCTAACACACCCGATAATTTCCTCAGCAGCCCTTCCCGGTTCCCCCCCCTCCTTAACTCTATCTTCTGCGTGCCTCACCAGTGATCCTAACGTCATAAACTTCCTCCCACTGAGATAAACATACGGTTCCGGGGAGTGAGTCCCCATCTCATCAAGGTGCGCCTGCAGGGCAGCTGCAGACTTGAACTTTCTCCGTCGGCCTCGGCGGCGAGATCTCTTACACAAGGGGCAGGTGAGGTTGTTTGCAAATTGCGGGTTTGAGGTTAGGGGTATTGAGTATGGGGGTTCCTGCTCCTGGGACAGGATTGAGGATGGGAGGAGGAAGTGGCGAGGGGTTTCTTCTTCGTTTGGCCACTGGTTACTCATTGCGGAAGGTGGAGGGGTCGGCAGTTGTGAATGCTCAACCGGATCGAGGGTCCTGGAATTGTTGGTGACTAAGTTCTCAGCATCCTTCGCAATGACCTCTTGGAGTATCTGTTCCTTGTTGAAGCGCTTTGTGCATGCTCCGCTTTCCAGGTGGTAGACCATGCCAGAGACTGTCGTGAATGATTTCCCGCAGAAGTTTCTGTTCAAGCAGCGTAGCTGCTTTGTGACAGCGTGAATACCAGACTGGACGTGGCCAGTCAATGCCCTGTCATTAGCGAAACTCCGGTCGCATTCCTGGCAGGAATACCCCGTAGCTGGCTCGGGCTCCTCTGCCTGTGTGTGTACGCCCATCTTAGTCAAATGCCTTTTGAGGCCGCGGGGACTGGTGAAATCCCGTCGGCACTCGGCACAATGGTATTCCATAACATCCGGTAACTCGCAATGATTTCGCCGGTGCCGGCTCAATGCTCCCTTTGTAGAGAACCAGCGGGCACATTCATTGCATTGGAGGCACTTTCCACGTGCGTGAACGGCGGAAGCAAGATGTTTCGAGAAATTGGCCGGGACACCGAACCCACGCCAACAAAGATCGCAAAAAGACATAACAATGGAATAGTGTAGAGAAAAGCTCAAAAAAAAATAATGTCCCGGGCAGAGGGTCGAGGGGTGAGATATAGGGAAAGATTGAACAGTTGAAGAAAAAAGAGTTCAGACCGTGTAACTTTATCCTCCGAGTGATACAGGGAGTAAACTTTTAGGCCTACCGCCCTAACGCCCCCCATTACCATTAGGGCGCCGGTTGGCATAGTAATTGGAAAACTACTAAGCAAGCAGACCAGCCCCCATCGCTCCCAACTCTCCAGCGCTTGGACCAGACGGGTTTCACGACCCTTGAAGACCGTCACCTAGATTGGGTTACACATCTGTCAGCACGGCCAGGTGAAACACAGCACACCGCAAAGTTCCAGCTCACAATCAGCACTTCTCGAGCCCGCCTATGCAGGTATATGATCTGCATGCGTGGCGAATCCCAGCGAGGGGCTCGCTGGCTCGCATGATACACCAACTTTCTTTCGCCCCACTGTGCTCAAAAAACGTGCAGGCGAGAATTCAGGCCGCCCACTCCACAATTGGGCAATTCCCGGAAGTTGAAGGGAAAAACAAAAAAGCCCTCGTTGCTTTTTCCTCCCTCCCCCCCCCCTCTGATCAATCCCAACTTTTCAGACTGCGCACTTCACTCACTGCCTGCCCCTCGAGTGATTATATGTGAAGTTCTAAGGCAGAACTGCACAAGTACCGATGCTTCTATTTCGAGTGATCTAATGTGATGAGCCGGGTTTTCGCTTGGGCTCGGCTCTTTGTTGAGGAAGTAGTATGCGGGTATGATGGGCAGATACGTGGCGGTACGGTTGATATATCCGGGTTAGAGTCGGCCTCGTAGATAGCTGTGGATGTGCATTGTTGTATTTGCGCCTAATAACTTAACTTATCCCCAAGTTGGAGCAAACTAAAATTTCCTACCTGGTCGATAACGACTAGCACAAGCTGTGACCTGCAAGGAAAAAAAATACCCTCGACAGGATCGCTCAGAATGAGATCATGGGATAAAATTGCCTCTTTCTGGTTGTAACTCTCCACATGAAGGGCCTAACTTATGCGTCGGATATTCCACGAGTGATATATGACACCAGTACTGGGAAGGACATGCCTTTTTTCGGACACAACCCTGACATCGCGCCAATAAGTTACCCAAAGACGCGGAATAATAAAACCGGAATTCTGTCATTGATGGACCTGCTCGATAATAGGATGTAGGGATGGAAGTTAGCTAAAAAGCTGCCAGCCTTATTGCCTGGAAAGGTGCAGTTCACATAGTTCTCAGAGTACTCGCCGCACAATAATCAGCTGCTGAAGGCGTTGTCATATTCACATTGCGACGCCTCATCATCTGATTCCAACGGCGTCTTCCAGATGCTCAGCAGCACTCAAGCTCATGCCTGTGTTGGGGATCATCATCAACCCGGTTGCTACCCGCCACTTAAGGCTTCTTTGATTTCAAAATTTATTCTCTCATCGAGATCCACGAGCTCTGCCTTAGGGGGTCGGGGATTCCATAGTTCGGCACATAATATATCACGATAGCAGAATTCCGACTCAAAATTTCGTTGGTCATTGGGAAAATATTGATACACCATCTCACGATGACTGATAATCCAACATCATACCCCACTTGATCCATTTGTGAAACCTTTCCTGCTAGCTCTCCCGGTTCCCTCCTCCCCCCTTCCCTCCTCCCCTCCCCTCTCCCTTCCCCTTCCTCTCCCCCACCTTCTCTACCTCCTCCCTTTTCTCCCAAATTGGTCTCCAATATCCCCCTCCAACTAGTCCACCCCTCTCTCCAACACTCACCCGCTCTGCATCCTCCTTCTGCTTCCATTCCATAGTTGGTTGCTCCGGCCAGTGATGCACTGGATGCCCCATGCAATACCCACCACCCTTCTTTTCCTCTATCTCCAGGGGGGTCTCGCTCTTTCTCACCGGCTCCGATCTCTTTCTAGTGTCAGGCAGAACCTGAGTTCGATACACGTGTTGAGCGACAGCGGGTATACCCCTCGCCGATGGGCGGGGGCGGGACCGATGAGACGCCGGATTTCCGAAAACATTTGTAGGAGGAGTTATCATCTGCCTTATTGCCCTGTACCAGCCCGGGGCCTGGAATGCGCTTCTACTAACCCCGTTAGGAAGACTAGGGGCTGAAGTGCTTAGCGCTGCGTATCCGTCCTCCTCAGGCCGTCTCATAGCTCTCGGTTTTTCGCGTGTCTGGGGAAGTATATGCAAATAGAGGGGAGGAGAGTACTGTAATCGGTACCTACTGTAGAGAAGATTTATCGCCATTTAACGTATGGAAAGCCCTTAAACCAAAACCCAATGCTGTCCTCAAACCTCAAGCCACATCGTGGTAACCTGGGGGGTTCGCCTATTTGGGTTCTAGGGGTTTATTTTTGGGAGCCCTAAGGACTCGTGGCAACTGAGTTGCGGGAGATCCCTAAAGCGAGAAACACCAAAAGCTGAGCAATATCATTCCATATTTCCAAAAAAAAAGTCAATGATCAAATCAAATCAATATTTTTAGAGGCTTTTCACTCATCGACAAATGCACACATTCCATAAACAAAAACTGTTTCTCGGGGGACGACCTCCATTACCCATAATGAGGAGGTCTAAGAACAGCGTTAAATTTCTCCGATAACCCAAAAGAACAAATCGGCCAAATGAGTTTACCAAAACTTCCCCCCGGCCTACCTGTCCAATCGTCAACCCGCTTGGACTCTTCTCCTAAAGATTATCCAGACAGCCACGTAACCCCCAGTGCTCAAAATAAACCATAAACGGACCCGCAGCTCTCCACCCGCCCGGCCCAAAATTCCCCGCCTAGACGTAGAAATCGATTAGTGTGCCCACCAGCCAGAAGGGCGGCCCAATTTTTTTGGTCCTTGACTGACTGAGAGATGACTAATATCACCACAGCGCGCAATTCCGACTCTATCGCCGGGTATCGTGTCCTATATGAATTCACCATACAGTAACCTTTCGTGGTGGCGAGTGACTACCCATGACGACACCATTCAGCTGACCACCCTAAAAGGTGCACTAGGGGATAATACTTAAGCCAGGGCGTAATAGGAGCAGAGAAGTGCCTAACACATACTGCACGAGTAACAGGACAGCATGTATAACGACAATCTCATCCATCTTTACCGTTCCCGGGTTATTCGTAGAACAGTTGCCGCAAGCTTATGACCAGACTAACCCAGTCGTGAAAGTTCAGTACGAAAAAGAAAAAGAAGAAAAAAGCACCCCCCGAAAAAGGAACTTTAGTTAGGCTCCGATTGCGGGGAAGCCCTCTGCGAGTACCATATCAATTCACTTCCCACGATCTAGATTTTCATCGATTGGTGGTGATTGGTTGTGTTTCGTGATATACTACTTGTGCTCTAGTCATTCTTAAAAAAAAATTCCACCCAGTCCGACCTTCCAGCATAAGTTCCCGGTGTCATGCTACGTGTGATGATGCAGAACTACCCTTTGGTAATTAAATCTTCGCACACCCGACACACCGTGCCTGTGGTGAAAACATGCCCCGGGAAACCGGTGAGTGGGCACTTGCGCTTTTTTTCCTCTCTCTCCGCCTGTCTTTCACACTTTGCGCTGGCAATAGGAAGAAGATCCCCCCACCCCGGTGGCCAAACCAAGCCAGTCCCCGCAGCCAAAGTCTCGATTGGTAGCAAAATAAAATCGGTTTAGGGAAAGGAATATGAAAAAGCAGTTCTCGTACTTTCGCTAGATTTGCCTCCCGCATCCCAATCGCGAGGCAAGGGTGAGCAACAAACTGAGTAACTGAGTTCGGTGAAGTACGGTAAGGTAAGGTTCGTGAGTTGCAAAAACCCTAACCCTACGTTCAAGGCGCCTTCCCGGATCAAGCCAATACAGGCGCAATACAATACAGCGCCATACCCGATTAGACTAGTCCAGATCAACTTCTGATGAACGTCACGACCTCGTGAAAGTCTAGCACTAGTAGCCTAATACGTATATCACTCCGTCATCCCCAACTCAATTCCACATAACTCCTGCCCATTGGGTTTTCTTGCGCTACTGAAGACCACTCTAAGGGGGAAAAATAGAACAATAAAAGAGGATCTCCCCTAGGGGTAAATTCCCAAAATTCCCTTAAACTTCAGTCATCAATAGTGCAGAAAGTGTGATGTTTCCAAGTATTAGAGGGGCCCAGAGGGATCCAGTTGTGAAGCGATCACTACGGAAAACGTCTTAACCAGAACAGGAATGATGATCCGAGAAAGGCCTCGCAGTTGGCATTTCATAGGGGGTGCCTGTACTCGTAGTTAATTGACTCGGAGAGTGTTTTTTGGCGCTTATTTGGTTCCTTTTCCGGAGGGGGAAATTCAGGACTACTGTACTGTGCTGTACTTGTACTGTACATAGCACATAGTCCGTTTATTCGAGTTCTTACGGTATGACTCGGACTGCAGTGCTATCGGTGGGAACAATCCTTGAATGTCTCGGCAATTCGGGGCATGCTGGGTCCCCGGCTGTCGCCCTACGGTCCACCGCTCTTCGGATCAACTTTCCATCCTGTCACGGCGCTGGCTCTCAAGGATCTCCGAGGCCCACGTCGAGTCAGGCTCCCATGCTTGGCAATTTTTGTAAGGATTACATCTCCCTGCTGTATCCCTCTATGGAATGATAATCTTTAGGATATGGAGGCAATGCTTGTTTGTGAAATTTCCAACAGAATTTGTTTCCAATCGCCTACCGGGCCGGGAGGCCGTCTGGTGTCAGGTGTACAGTACGGTGCCATCTTGGCAAGAAAGGAAACAACAGAGTAACTCCCCCTCCACTCAGCTAATGCCCTAAACAACAGAGATATGCCGGACTATATCAACTCCCCCAGAGAAAATTACCCTTGACTAATGTGTGCCCGAGCACCAACTGACTCGAGGCCCATGACTCACTGCGACAAATTATTCAGGAGTCACCAATGCTCAAATGCTCAACATCGGAAGAACAGATAAGTATGAGGTAAGATTTCCAGGCAGCTCGGCGGAATAGCAACGAGCTGAACTCACCAATAAAACGTACCCGGGATGACATCGTCAAGTATCTTCGGACGGGACATGGGGAAGGCAGAACTCCAGAGATAACGGGCAGTATCTCAGGCGAAAATCGTGAATATCATTCCCGACACGAACCCGGAAATGTAGTACCGTAGGCGCCAGGGCAGCTGGAACTATATGGTTCCAGAAGCAATGGGGGGAGTGTGTAACCCCCTGCCACAGAGTGGCTTGTGTTCAAATACCGGTATTGAATTCATCCCGATTCTAAACTTCAAAACCCTCTATGACAGCCTTCTATAACACCATGAAAAAAATCAAAATGGGGAGGGGGTTACACACATCCCCCCCACTGCTTCTGGCACCGAACCAAAAGCTTTCCACCGATACATGTAAATCCAGACTTCCGCCGGTTTCCCTCCACATCCGGGTGTACCCGCGAGAAAGGACTCTACCCCGAAGCCGAGGGAGGTCCAGACTCTAACGAATGGGTTAGGGTTTTCGGATGCATAAATTTACAATGCAACGCTTAAACGGATAAAGAGTGCTCGTACTCGTAGAGTGATCAGAGAGCAAAGCTTGCGATGGCCGCCCCGACGTGGATACGTCATTCGGGCTGTGTGCTATGCACTCACAGCGGAGATAAGCTCAATGAGACCCAAGGCAAACATTTTGTCAAACACCAGAAACCTACCGTACCCTCGTGTTGGTAACACCTTCGCATAAATTTATCCGCGTTCACTTTCCTCCAAAACGCACCTCGCACTACCCTCAGCCAATACCCACTTTATCAAAAGGTAGGAGTTGAGTTAAGAGGAGCTGATTTATGCAGCCCCAGACAGAGTTTTTTCCGAAAACTTCGTTATTTGATTTGGTCATGGCGAGGATCCATTTCAGACGCCCAGCACCGTGGTGACAATACGGTACCGGTACTCCTCTCACAGAGACTGAGCGGGGGGTGCACCCTTCAAGAGTAAATTTATCAGTCAGCACATCCCAACCTCACTCGGTGGTCGCGGAAACTTGTCCGACCCATCTGAATTCACAACGGGACAAGAACCCTTCGGCTAATGCCCACTTAATCTCGAAAACACACCCTTCCTCACATACCGGTATTCTTCAAGACATGGAAAAAGGGAGCTCCTGAACAACGCGAAAAATTTGCGCCTCGAATATCGAGCTGGGCCAGCGCGATAGACACATACCCACAAATGGCTTGCAGAGGAAGGGACAGGCTCCGGCCGCGTCGGCTGTACTGACATCCCTCTGCGTTCACTGGAATACGCGGTGCATCCCGCTTCAGAATTGTAGAGCTGATCACGGCCCAAGTGGAGAGGGATTGGTGTGATATCAATCAACGAGACTGCAGAAGCTGCTGAGGAGGGAACGATCCTACTATACAATGGAAATATACTAGAACCTGAAGGTATCGACCCCGACAGGCCAGACCATAGGGGCTGAACACTGCTTTTTACAGCAGCTCGCAGTAGGCACGAGAGAGTGGCGAAATTACTCCTAGAGCGGGGGATGTTGATCCCGACGCTCCCGCATGCTACTTCGGGGGGGGGGGGGGGTTACAAAATGAACCTTTCGATACACTGCGTCAATAGACTGGGATATTGAAGGAACGCAGTCTCAATACCCTAGATCTTATATTTCAAGCCTCCGCTAAAGAATTAAACCCATGGGAAATCACCCCTAGTGTACTAGTAATAAAGAGACAAATAACCTAATCTCGCTCGAAACAAAAAAAAAACGTACCATTCTACAAGTATCACAAAACGAAATGTCTTGCGTGCAGAAAAGATTATTGGGGTATGACGGTGTTTCAACACGGAGGGGTACCGGTATTGAAGCCACCCTCGGGCAGGCAGACGCCAACCGACAAGCCAGATACCGGTAACGAAAGTCAAACACCGATACGGCATGCTGCTGAAATGGACATGTAGGCGTGGTGACCCTACCGCACGCCCGTAAATCCGCGACCACCAGTCCCCCTGCAGTCCTCTCCCCCTCCCCTGAGCCCATCCCAACCTCCCAGGGACTACCCTACCCCCCGCGGACATTCCCGTTCAACCTTTCCCTTCCTTCCGTATGTCCTAAAGCCAAGACCTAAGAACCCCCCCCAAGGTTGTGATATTATAGTGACATTCATATCATACTTCTCACTTCGCTTTGCCTATATATATCATACCCCATAAATGCCCAGAGGTAGATTCTCCTTCCTGCGCAAACCCAATCTCTCCTTCACTTCTTTCTTCTCCCTTCTTGCTTATATTTCTTTTATGAATGATACTTGTAGATAGATAGACTCTCTATTGAGGATAGGATTCGCGATATGGAAGGGAAAAAAGGGGGGGCATTCCCGATGCAACCGCGAAAAAAGGGAAGAAAAATAATAGAAAGAAATAGATTCCAAGAACCACTCTAAGGAGACGAACCGATCCGAACAATAGGTCAACCCTCGAGTCACTAATTTACTCCCCCATCCACCTGTGACCCCGGCCCAGTCCCTTCTAAAGTCGCTAACACAACAGCCCTCTCGGACTTTTCTTTTTTAACACGCTAAACTCTGCATCAATTCCTACCACTTTGCCTCCCTGGCCCGTTCTCGGAAAAAAACACTTATCATGAGCGCTACCGTTTTTGGGGTAAATAGGTCAACTTCAGAAGGTACCTTGTTCTATCACCCCCCCATAACACCTACTTTAAGAAAGTACTACCTACTACCGAGCGCTCGAGAGAACCGGAAGCTCAAAGTATTCAAAGCCGTACTCGGGAGCTTTTAAACAGAGGTTAGCTCTGTGAACGTGTGTGCGTGATCTTGCTATATCTATTTCTTGGAGATAGTGGGGGAGGGGGCTCTTGGCTGTTTGGCTAAAGTACGTAGTGGGATATTAAAGGCCGGGTGAGCTAAGTGTAACCCACTGAGTCTTGAACGCTCCGGTCAGTATTCAAGGTTTGCAAGCGAGAATCGTGAGGGCGGGGGCGGAGGTGGGCTGTGGAAGGGCTAGAAGGCTCCAAATTCCACCAGGGGTTTATGGAAGGCATCCATCTGGGAACTGGTTACTGTAGCTGGCTTTCTGAGGCCATGAGTGTGGATCACATAAAATCACTCGGATTTCGGCGAATCCGAATTCCATCTCACATAACGGACTCCGCACCTGGGAGTGAGGGCTGCGGGAAGAGCTCTGCATTCAACAATTCCCACTAGGCTAATACAGAATATCGCTTGTGGGCTTAAACAAACCGGGGATTGGCCACGTCTGATGGTTGTTTCGCCAATCGTCGGAGTCCGCGACTCCCGGAGCTTCAATCGATTGATAATCTAACACTAATCCTCGCGCTTTCCTTGAGGGTTTGTCAGTGATCACCGGCTAAGAAATTTCCAATCTCGCGTCTTTTAAACTAGGGCTTGTCATTTGTCTCGTGCTCAAACCAAAAAGAGAAACAATCACGAAGACAAACGAGAATGGCAACACTGCCAGTGTCTGTGGCGGTGATTACCAATATCAACCAGTTACATTGTTCCTGGTACCTGCAGGCATTGGGGAAAGGAAAGAGTTTGAATGTGCTAAACCAAGGCCTTACCTACAGCTACGGCGGGGCTGAAAGCAACGATTCTAACAAAAGCGCCATACTCAGTCACTGACAGCGTCGGGACCCAAAAACCGAACGAGGGAGAAAAACAACCTGAGACTGCAAGGTAAAAGGGCTGGGAATTTCACCTCCTGCTAAGGGCCTGTTTGGCAATGGCGGTTCCGTTCCGTTCGCACGTACAAAATGGCCGTTCGCGAACGGAACCATAAGGCAATTTGTATGGGCGAACGGAACGGAACGGTCGTTGCCAAACAAGCCCTAAAACTTTGACCTGACGGTGGAGTTCGGTTATCCCGGCCTCTTGTAACCTAGGAAGTCCCCAGCGCCATACCGGTAGGTCAATTGACTTCAGCAAGCCTCAGGAGCGGCCTAAATTCAAAGGGTCTAAAGCCCTGGCAGGATCCCCGCAATAGAGAGGGTGTGATGGTGTGGCACCAGCGTTCCTGGAGACCGACCGAAAGGCATGCAGGCAAGCAAACCTACTAAAACTGAGCAGCTATTGACCTTTAGAGTCCCGCTCCCATTTTTTTCTCTTAAACCCGGAGTTGCAATGCCCTTTAATCCCCATTAGGATCTTACTATAGATAATGAGTAAACGCGGGAAGTTGCATTGGGTCACTTTATGGTGTCACCCAATAGTATTCATGTATTTTAGGTAGTATCTTTGATACCTACACCATAGTAAGTGAAGGGAAAGTATCAAAGTTAATCGGGATTCTACCAACACTGGAAAAATTCTGTCCATATTAACAAGAGATCAGGCTTAAGAGATTTTTGCTAAAAAAAAAGTAGATACTTGTTCTCAAGGCACACTATCATATTTTAGGATTTTATTTTGATTTTTTAAAATGTTGTTTTGGCTTTGTACATTATTTCTGTGTTCTAGTACTAGTAGCGTTTGGTTACACGGTGCTTTAGTCAAGTTACGGACCTCTTAACCTCCGTTAAAAAAAAGTATTGTAGAGTGAGGCAAAGTAAGGTAAAGTATCGGTAATGGTAAGTTAACCATTTCTGTGTGTGTCGAGCTTACATGAAACATCAAGGTGAGCTAACATTTATCCAACCTTTTCAGCAGCGTGGAGGAAAATAGGGGCACACAACAGGGCCGAGGACGGTACGGGAAGACCATCCTTCTAAGATCAACCACCCGGGTCTTAGGATCAATTAAACACCATCGGGGGATCACAGAGGTGCTAAGTTAGGAGCGGCAGGGATATTTCTGACTTTCCTTCCTTTGCTTCAATTTACTACCATCATTCTAGCTTCCTTTTCCAAGGTACTTGGTGACTTAATTCGGCCGCTTCCTTACACTGGAATCACCCCCGCCAGCAAGTCCGAACCAAAGTCACAGAAACCTTCCTATATAGTGAGGACAAGGAGCCGTGTTTCAACCTTCCCATGACCCGCAAAAGAACGCGATCCCCGGGGAGCCCTCACAATCCGACCTCAAGAACACCCAACACCATCAACTGCCGATATAAATCCCATCCCTCCGCCTGTTCCCACGGTGTCGTTGGCCCCAATTTCAGCATACTGGTACGTTATTGCCTCTAGCGCGCCGATGGGAATTCAAGGCCGCCTACCGTAATAACCCACAGCTTCACAACTCCAGCCGCCAACTAGCCACTTTTTCAGGGCACAACTCAATCCCACATGGGCCTTGCGATATATTATAACGTAGGGTCCAAGTGCAAGTACTAGTACTGCCGGTATACGAGTATCCCGAAGTCAAGCAAGATAGTCAATTAACTCCCGGACATGGTAGAGAGATTTCCCGATTATTTGAACGGGGTCAATTCGGGAATAGTTCCCTTCGATTATCCCGCGAGCACTGGATCAGGATAAAACCCCTGATTATTACCCTTGTCGGTATGCAGTACTGTAGTTGCGTTGCTGGAGGCTAACTTACCGGCACCTTATCGTGGATAAAGGATACACAACCCCTGGAATTCCAGTTCTTGCGGAATTGTCAATCAACCTCCTTACCGAATATCGTGGTGACGGATAAGGACCTGGGTCTAAAAGAATCTCAATATCGCATCCAACAAACCATCTACAATTGAGCAGCAAAAAAATACTACATATCTTCAACCCCTACCAAAATGGTGCACATCTTCATGTATGAGTTCCCACTTCTGCCTCCCTAATATCTCTAACAAGCAATAGCACTGGTGCGACGGGTTACATTGGCGGGAACATCCTCGATGAACTAGTCGCAAAACACCCCACATATGTCATAACAGCCCTCGCCCGCGCCGAAACCTCAGCTGCGGTGCTCAGAAAAAAGTATCCGACCATTCGCATCGCAATGGGAGACCTGGACTCAATAACTGTTCTCGAAACCGAGTCGGAGAAGGCGGACGTCGTTATCCACACAGCGGACGCAGACCACGCCGCATCCGCAAAGGCCTTGATCGCCGGAGTGTCCAAACGTCCGCAGGGTGGATTGATGTTGCACACCAGTGGCCTGACCATCATTATGGACAAGCCAAATGGAGACCACCTCAGCCCGCGTGTGTGGGATGACATTGCGGATGTTGATGAGCTGACGTCATTGCCTGATACCCATTGGCACCGTCCAGTAGACAAGGTAACAAATCAGCCATGCTTCTTTAACTCCCCAGGATACTCTACCACAAGATGAAACCCCTAACGGATAGAAACGCAGATAATCCTTGAGGCCCCCGAGAATGTCCGCACGGCAATCATCTGCCCTCCCAGGGTTATGGGCCTTAGCAAGGGCATCAAAAAGAGCGGAAGGGGTACAGCAGCCTTGAGAGACGGCTTCAAGAAAGCCGGCCCTTTCCAAATCAACAGCGGAGCTCCCAAACAGTCATACATTCACAATAACGATCTAGCGAAGCTGTACCTCCTCCTCGTGTCCGAGGGATTCAAGCCCGATGGCGGTGCCGCCCAGTGGAAGGGCGAGGGCTACTACTTTGCCGAAAGCGGTGAGGCCAGTGCCGCGGAGATCGCGGAGGCCTCCTCCAAGGCCCTGGGGCTCGGTCCCGTTAGGAAGATTAGCCTTGCAGAGGCGGGTGATATTGGCCGGATTTTTACCATCTTATGTGGGGTGAATGCCAGGTGTGTTGCGAAGAGGGCGAGGAAGTTGGGGTGGGAACCTACGGAGGAGAGTTACCACCATGCTCTTGCAGAGGAGTTCGCAGTTCTAGACGGGGAGAGCGATAGATAGGATATCAATATAGAGCCCAAGATATGGGGAGGGGGGTGGCGCCGGTCTTTTTTTTTTCCCTTTATGGGGAACTTTGTCAAGTCTAATCAATCGAGTAGACCTGTACGAACATATATTATTAAAAGTGGTATCCGGCGCAACATGGATAGCAGGAAGAATGAATTGTGGCGGTAACCAGCGATATACCCGTGTGATAGAAGTCGACAGTTCATTTCTCACCCAAGGGTAACACCAACCCAAAAAATACTACAACCTAGCCCCGATACTACTCTAACACACCTCACCCTCTCCAAAAACTTGAACAAGCCACCGAAGAGCAAACAGAAGGACTACAGGACTGATTCCCAACCAAAGAGCAAAAAGCCCGCCATCGAAGGTAGGTATGATAAAACGTGTTCCCTTAGCTACCCCCCCCCCCGCGCACACATACACTCACCCACGGCCCTATTTCATGCATTACTCTTCATGCGGTACTACTTACCCCCATCCCCCCTCCGTCTCTGTGAAAAATTTATGCCGTGTAATGATTACAGTCGTGTCCACAATAATGTATCATACGCGTTCTCATTGCTACCGTAGCTTATGTGATAGTTTACTCCCCCCGGTTTCAATTCCCAACGCTCAAGATACAGCCCCGACTCATTCCCGGAAAACACTGCAAGCTTGGCGTTATATCAGCGACTAGCAGGGGGGTACCTTTGTCTCTATTCTCTACTTCCATGATGCACGCACCGGTCGACTCACCTACAACCGAGGCATAGTGCTGAGGCCATCATAAAGTATCACTCGATATCTGAGTTCCCTATGAATTCTGCCCATCTTTAATAATACCCCCGGGCTACCGTATCCAGCAGACAATTCCTGGCCAACTCATGGTCGAAGTGATGAGCTATTTGTCTCTACACTATCGCACCGTCTCATGCATAAAGTTTTCCCCTAGCACTAAAGCTTATGGGGGCCATCGACTTTCCCGCCATCACACGTCGCATAAGGCCATTGTCTACTCGGAGAATTTGGCAAACAGATTATACGCCAAGTCTGAACTTCCAGAGTGCTCACCATAGCCGCCGGCGAAAGGGAGGAGACGGGAGAGCGAACACTGTTTCAGAAGTCCGCGCCAGCTCCGGCGCAAGACAGCCCAGGGCGTTCGTGCGACACTCGTTTATTGTTGATTGTCCTGTCCGTTCAGGACCACGGGGCATCCCAGTCTATCAGCCCCTTTCCCCGAATCGAATACGGTAGGCAATAACCGGAAATTTGGGAACAAGGTTTGACCCCCGTTCCGAGCGACCTCACGTTCGAAAATCATTGACCCCCGGCATGCTGGCATTTTATCACACTGAAGAGTGGTGGGAGGAACTTACCCTACACCTTTACTCGTACGAGAGTGGCGACCCGCGAAATACTTTTAAAAATGCCCTCCCATACCGGGACGGCGCACACTAGCCCCTATCGGTGATATCGGGAGAAACGGTATCATAGGGCTGAAAAATGCGGATCCGGGTCCGATCGGGACCCCGGCGGCGACGCCATTCAAACCCGGCTTAGCGGATAACTCCAACCGGGAGCGAGCAGAGGCTCCACGAGATCAGATCCCTAACCCTGCCTATAATCACGGATTTCGGAGAAAATTTAAACTCGAGGCCTGAGGGTGGTACTTTTATCGGGGCTCGAGAGAGGGACCGGTGTGACACGGTAGTACTCGTACCAGGAGGTTGGGGACAATCCGAACATTTCCCACAAAGCAAGCCTGTGTACCGCGGCCAGCAGTATGAGAGACCCCACTACCGGTATTGCTCCACTCAGTGGAACGAAACTCTCAGGTTTCCGGTCAAAAGTCACCATGTACTTGTACCGGTATCATATTTGTAGCCGCAGAGTCGCCACGGTATCTGGGACGACTAGTTTTAGAAATCTAGCACTTTAACATGACCATATACCGGCACCCCAGCCGTTGACGTCTCCAGCGCGGTCTTTGGTAGACTACTGTGCGAGTATGACGTCCTCACATCGCGCCCGAGCACCAAAAAGCCACTGAAGATATCGGTTCTCTCCTGAGGTCACCATCCCTCAATTCCCATCCACGATCTACTACGGTACCGTCAGCGCTCGTAGTATCACATAAATGTACCCCACAGGAAAATATCCCCCGTTTTCATCCTCCAGCACCAATACTCATCAATTGTGCGTGCAGCGCATGGGTATGGTGTTGCACGTACCGTACCCTACACCATGGGTATTGTCTTTGATGGGCAAGACGAATCCATCCATTGGGGCTTTCCCACCCACAGACAGACTCGCGTTCTCCCGATATCAATGCTCGTATGGTCTCGTGGCCTCAGGATAATCGCATCAACCCCTAGTTCAATCGACATTCCGAGCATCCCGCCACCCCGCATTTAATATCAAATCAACTCGTGCAATGGTCTCGTGCGCCCCCGCATGCGCTACACACACCACCAACTCGACACTTCACGATACCGGTACCCAGAAAGATCACCTAGTCTCACTCGTTATTTCCCTCTCGAGGCGCATAATCATGAATGATTCGTCGTGCGTTGGCCGTGGATTGGCGTTGGGGGATACGTGTTGCTTGATAGCCGAGGGCGATGGTACTGTAGCGGTACGGTACTCGTGCAGAGTAGTGAGGTACTCTCGTACGGCAAAGCTGGCTAAATCCACAAAATAACCTCGCTAATCACGTTTACGAGTATAATGATACGGTACTCTGTAGACTACGGGAAGACAGGATGCAGATCGCGGCTTCAATTCTTCTTTGGCTGGCGTAGCATGGTGCATTCTCCGACCGGAGGGGCCATGGTGGGGGAACCATTTTTTGGCATGGCCATCGACCACACACCGGACGAGTAGACTACCGGTACTCGTGAATTCTCCTCCCTCGAAGGGCGATTCACCCAGATCCCGGAATCACCGATCCCTTCCACGCGCTTCCTTTTTTTCAGGTCTGGCGGGGCGGGAATCAAGAGCTGAAAGGGTGTGTCAAGTTGGCTGACCCGGTTGGCGAGAACCAGATACATCCCTGCAATATCCCTGCACCTGTATGCACGCAACCGGGAAAGGCAACAGAAGGGGGGTTGCGGGCCAAACAAAACACGCCCCGTTTGTTGTGTCGCTGTTGGGGGGGTAACGGAGGGAGGATCGACGGGCCAATCGCTCGATAGCGTCGGAATTGCCTGAGGTTCACTTGCCCGTGGTGTCGTCGCGGAGCTGTGCTCAGACTAAGAGCGGAGCGAGAATGAATGAATTGGGAGGCGAACGAATTGCATGTGTGCTTGAGTATGCGTGGCCCATGCCCAAGGTAGTCTACACTCAACGACCTACTCGTACTCGTCGTACTCACACCGGTGCTCGAGCATGGGCACGAAATTGCGGTCGGATCTGCCGATAAGCACCACACTTTGCACACTATCGGTATGCATGATCGGATGATGGAAATGAGAATCGAGTGATGGGAGTGAGGGAAATCATCATGTCATTATCCTTTCCACTCCGGGCGCCCTACAAGTGCAAAGGAGGGGAGTAATAATAAGGGAGTGGTGGGCATACGGTATGAGTACATGTACTCTTAGTCCGTACCGTGCGAGTACGACTCTACGAGTAGACTGCTATACGGTACCGGCCCTAGAAAACTTGTTAGCTACCGGTATCCCTCCTTGGTTTTTGTGCATCGATCACCACAACTGACCACGCCCACCCACCCTCACGCTCTCCTCCCTCTCCGCCTTTATCCCCCCCCTATTTCTTGCTACACCACCGGTACTCGAGCAACTCCGGAGTGCGTGCAGCCCGTGGGTGGATTGGCGCTGCTTGTGCTTCTGCGTCTGCATGGTCCGCTTTTGGCTGATACCGGTATTCCATATCCCTCATCCTGGCAACCACGCCCACGTACCGTACTCTACAGTACTGGTGCAGTACGAGTACCGTACTCGTACACTACCGGCTCTCTCTACCAATCCCGCTGCACTGCCATACCCAACTCTACTCGTACACTAGCTTGGGTGTGAGAGAGATCCGCGGCCACATCACATCGCGCATGCACAGTCGCCGCTTCTCCCCGTGTAGTCCTCCGGGGTGAATTGAGTTGAGGCCGAGTTCTACCCTTCCCCTTTCCCCCTTGCCCATTTCACCTTTGAGCGTCCAAATCTTGCCTCAAAGAATCATCATCGTCCCATTCCAATTCACGAAGCCCCCCTTTTAGGCCTACCAGCCGGGAAACCAAAGTCTCAACCTATCATCACACCCATCCGCCCTTCATCACTTCCTTCGTCATCCATCTCACCCATTTCCTCTCGCTGCATTTTCTGGGAGAATCCTATCCATCTTGTCCCCTATCTGCCCGCCTATCCAGCCATCTCTTCGTCGCTTGAAATTTCATCCCCATCTTCATTCTTACGACACTTAACGAAGGTAAACGAGTTTCCTCCCAGCTACCGTATAGCATAACATACCCTTGCCAGCATCCCCCACCGTACCCCCTAATAGCGCTTTCGCCTCCGGTTGTTTCACCCGTGAGCACCCCTATTGCACACTCTCCCCGTACACTATTCTACCCCGACTCTGGTCAATCATAACAAACAACTCCAAGCTCGGGCATTCACTCCTCCCCCGCGCCCTGTGCACCCTACTAAATGAAAGGGTATCTTAGAGGGAACTCCGGAAAAAAAAAACACGTCCCTTCCTTTATCGAATTACGGCCGCATTTTGTATTAGTATAACGACTGTACAACAGACGAAATACCCCTCAAAAGTTAGCAATCTTCACGAATATCGCAGAACGCATTACATACCAGTACATATAATCCTTAATCGCGATGTCTTCATCAAAGACGCACACCGGCGGCCAAGGATCCACTACCGTCACTGAAAAGCGGGTCAACGGAGGAACACAGAGCAAGGGAGAGGCGGCCGGTTATTATGGAACGCCAACGAATCCCCTATCATCGGCATATGGAGGAGGCCAGGACGCGTCGACGTATTGTGGAACGGATACTGGCGGAGGAGTAGGTATGTATGGCTCTTCCCAGTCTACTAACTTACAGGGAAATTCGTCATATACGACCGCGACTGGAGGGACCGCGTCCGCGGGAGTCTCACCAGGAAAACCGACCGCGGCGGTGGGAGTCGGTAGCAACAGCAGTTACTACAACCCGGTGCCAGTCCCACAGGCCTCCCCTTATTATCCAGGAGGCAAGCCGACATCCACAACGACTGCCGCGACAACCAGTGGATCTTACACGACCCATGAAGGGGGGTCCGCATCGTACTACCAAAGCAACACCAACCATTCGGCCTCCCACCAGGCTGCATCTAGCTCCAGCACATCGCACCATGCATCTGGAATACCCGGACTTACGGGCGCTTCCGCCGCCGGAGGTGTCCTTCACATTCCTCACTTACACGCCACACACGGCCACAGTGGCTCCCCACCTCCCCTCCGTCAGTCCTTTAGAAAGATTTGGGAAAACATCAAGGCGGAAGAGCGCGAGACGGTCGGAAACTTCGAGCTCTATTCCGAAATCATGGGCATTTGTCGAGACTGTTTCACCCCGGGGACCACCTATGCGGATGCGCCGAGAAAACATCACTATGGACAACGCTGGCACCCCAAGAAGGGCTGGCGCGTGAGGAGGAAGAAAACCTCTAGGAGGGTGTTGTTTGGATGGTTTGCGCGATCTGGGAGGGGTGGTTCTAGTGCTTCCTCCAGCAGTACTAGCAGCAGCAGCAGCAGCAGCTCCTCGGACAGCGGCTCGGGTCTATCGGACAATGCCCGAAAGAGGAAAAGATTGCAGAGGAACATTCGAAGAGAGCAAAGAGCGCTGAGGAGGCAAGACAAAAGAGAATCCAAGTACTCGTCCCATTCTTACCATAGGCGCCGTGATAGCAGCAGCAGCATGCTGTCCAATCCTGGCGATTTTGCGAAGAGCATGTGGAGAACAGTTACCGGGAGCACCGCCGGTTCTGTGTCGGGAGAGTCTGATTCCCGTCACCGCAGGGGCGAACGCCATACTGTCACGAGGACTCGTAAACACTCCAGCGGTGTGTTAAGAGGTGGTGATTTGGCCAAGGCCAAGGAAAGTAGTCTTTACTACAACCCGGGATATGACTCCGATGGCCATGCTCACCCATACCATTACACTGCGGGTACTAGTGGAGCCAATGGACGGAAGCACCACTCGGACACCTCGGCGTCGTTCTATACTGGGCTGCTCGGTATATCCGATCACAAAGGCAAGGGCAAGCATTCCGAAAGTTATCACCATTCCGGGTCTTCTAGCAAGACTTCACTTCCGGGATTAATCCAGTTCCCGACCGAGACTTCGTCCGGCGGGGAGGAGTCGGGACTCCAATATGGTGTTTTGTACTCGTCTTCACCGAGTTCTTATGAATCGAGCAAGAACACGGGTATGTTCTCGTACTTCTTTGGGTTAAAGAAGGGATCCAAGGGCAGGAAACAAAGCCGGAGGTCGAAATACTCGTCATCTACTACCTATAGTTCGAGTCATCGTCATGGCCGCCATATAGTGGGCGGCGGCTCTGATCCCTATGCTATGCGTGATAGGAGGAAGGCCAGAGTCACTGGGTCATCGTCATCATCGTCATCGTCATCGTCATCCTCCCCCTCCTCCTCCTCCTCGTCGTCGTCTTCAGACAATGAATCCAATTATTCCGGCCTCATCTACGGCTCTCAACACAAGAAGTCCAGGAGATCAACCGATTCGTTCTCTGTAACGAGTGGCAAGTCGTACGCTGGGTCAATTGCGGAATCGTTCAGATCCACTGGAAGCAGAATTTCGAGCGTCTTCGGCATTGGTAAGCGCAGAAAGAGCTGGAGTGATTACGGTACCCCACAGTCGGGTCACCATCATCAGTCTCCGTCAAAGCATTCTTCTGGTAGCGCAGCGATCGGGATCTCCGGACGCGACTCTGGTGGATCCCGGAAATGGCCTAAGGGTTCTAGTAGTGGTCTTGTTGGCGGTGCGATGGGTGTTGCTGGTGCCTGGGCTAGTCGCGGCGGACGCTCCAGGAAACACTCAGCTAGTCATTATGGACGTTCTTCATCGGCTTCGTGGACCACCGGCGGGACTCGTCACGGTGGCTTCTTCAGTGGTGATACTCGCGCGTCACGGTCTGGATCAGTCAGTTCGCGTCTTAGCTCTAGCAGTGGTGGTAGCTGGTATGAAGGCAAAGCTGGAGGAAAAGAGAAGCAACGAAAGCCGTATGTTTTCCAGGCCGAGGTCACGAAGGTTACGTCGGGGAGTAGTGGTGGTGGGGCTCGCGAGGGGGCTGTCGTTTCGAAAACGACTACCGAAAGTAGGGTATATCCGGGGGGTGAGAGAGGCCGGAAGGAGGCTTTTATGGGACGGGATCATTCCCCGAAGAGGTCTGCCTCTGTAACAACTACTACGGTTGTGCGAGAAGGGAGGTCCCCCCATCGATCGGAAACGGTTTCTGGACGCAAGAGGGCTAGCTCTGCAGATAGTTGGGAGTCTGCTGATTCGCGTCACTCGAAGCACAAGAGTCATCACCATCGCAAGACTGCAACAACCACCACTTCTGGTTCCGGTGGTGGGCTCCTCAGTATTTTTGGTAGGAGCAATTCGCGGAGATCGGAGAGGAGTAGGAGTAGAAGTAGAGATTCAAGAATGAGGAAGAAGATAGGACGCGGGAGCTCGGAATCGGATCTTTTCTTCACTAGAGACGGGAGGATTATAAGTGAAAATGCAAAGACCGGAGTCACGAGGACTGTTCTGGATGTATCGGAATCCAGCAAGGATGTAAGCAAGGTACGCAGATTTCAACGTTATCGACCGGGGCGGAGAGAGAAGAAGAGATTGCTGATATTGGGGGGAATGAGCTGATTGGGTAATATAGGCTACGGAGGCCGACTTAAGGTTCGAAACCACAAACTATATCCCTAGCGACGCCTCTTACACAATCGAACAACAGCAGAAATTCCGCGAAGCAGACAGTTATTACAAAGAGTTATGGCGTCAGCAGCAATCAAAGCCTTTTTTAGGCCAGCCACCACTACCAAAAGTGGCCGGGACGGTAGTGGTGGAGAGGGGTATCATCAAGGGGGAGCACGGAGAGAGTTTGGTGAGGCCAATCCCGGTACCGATACAACCAGCACCAGTAAACGCTAGCACGTCGGTTAATAGTACGTTTGCACATCACCACACTACTCATTCAAGTAGCGTGACTTTTAATAAGTCGGAGTCCATTTCTACATCTGCTGCGCGGCAGGTATCCGCGGGTGTCGAGTCTCAGTCACGTTCGGAAGTCGCCGGTTTGGCCGGGGCTGTTGCTGCCGGAATCGTTGGTGGTTTGTCAGAGAGAGAGAAAGCGCATAAAACTGAAGAGGAGCGGAGGGGGATATGGAGACAGGAAGAACACGGAGGTGCCGTTGAGGTGGGGCATATGTTTGGGAAAGAGGGGCCGGAGGAGCGGATGAAAGGGGAAGAGCATCGCGCGTTTGAGGTTTCCCGTGTTCAGAAAGAGCAGCACGAGAGGATGATGTATGAGGAGCGCGTGAGAAGGGAGGTGGCTAAGAAGGAGGCTAGAGAAACGGGGCAATTAATTTATGAGAGGCAGGAGGCTGAGCGGCTCCGCAAATCACAGGAGGAGCGACGAATCCAGCTTGATCTCGAGCTTCAAGAAAAGCGTCGTGACGAAGAGGCGCTCGAACTTCAACGAATTCAGCTCACCCTGGCTCGGGAGCGTGAAAACGAGACTATTCGACGTATCGAACAGGCGAGGCAAGAAGATATTGCCCGCAAAGAGCGTCTCGCTAAAGAGGAACGCTCCCGGAGAGAAGAGCAGGAGCGGGCCACCGAATACCGGCGCCGAATGGAGATGGAGCGGGAAAAAGCCCGTGCCCTTAAGCTGGAGGAGGAGCAGAAGGCCATGATGGCGTTACAGCTCAAGAGAGAGGAGGATGAGAGGAGGATACAATTGGAGAAGCAAGTCGCTTTGGAGAGGGAGCGGGAGAGAGAAGTAAGAGCTGCGGAAGAGAGAGGACAAATGTCCGTTCTTTATGAGATGAAGGGACTTGAAGAGGTGGAGTTTGAGAGGAGAATGTTCATGCAGAGAGAGCGATCGAAGCAATTGAGAGAACAAGCACTTCAGAGAGCCCAGTACGAATTTCAAAGAGCGAGGCAGGCCGAAGAGGAGGAGAAACGCAGAGTCCAAATCCAAGTTGAAGCCGAGAAGGATCTTCAGAGGAAGCGGTTGGTAGAAGAGGATGAGAAGCGACTGGCGGAACACCGTGAGAAGAAAAGGATGGAGGAGGAGATAGCAAGACAGCTGCATGCCCAAGCCGAAGCCGAGAAATTGAGGGCGAAGCTCCAGAAGCAGCAGGAAGAGGAGCGCAGACTGAATATGGAGGAGGAGATGACTCGCACACTGCAGGCGCAGATCGAAGCTGAGAAGGTTAAGGAAGATCAACGAAAGCGGGAAGAGGAGGGGACACGTGACTATGAGCTCCAGGTTGAAGAACACAAGCGCACAATTGCGGCAGTCGAGGCAAAGCGTAGAGACGCGGAAGAATTCCAAGTGATGGAGCAAGAAATCCAACTCGAGCACGAACGAAATGCCGAAGAGGAGCGCCTCATCCAAATGGAAGTTGATCGCCGTCTCGCGGCAGAGCGTGCGGAGCAAGAACGCATTGATCTTGAGGCGAAGGCCGCTGAACTCAAAGCCCAGATGGCTGTCCTTGCCGCTCGGCAGAAAGAGGCTCGTGAAGCTCGTCGGCGCAAACGTAAGGCGGATCCTAACTATCGTGAGCGCGAAGTGAGCAGGAACCGGGAGCGGTCGAGGGAGCGTGAAACCGAACGAGAGAAGGCACGAAGGGAGCAAGTCGAGATGATACGGAAGAGTGCCGGTTTGGATGAGAAGCCTAGCAAGAGCAGGAGGAGTGTTAGCTTTGCAGAATTACCCACAAGACCGGTCGAGTTTGTTGAGCGTAGCTGGACGTTCCCCGGAGGTGTTCCGATGCTTGTGCAGACTGCACCAACTCCTCCGCCTGGAACTCCCAAGGCTCCATTGTTGGTCCATGTTGATCCTAATAGTTTCCCGCCGACTGGAAAGGAGAAGGAAGGGGAGTCTTCGAAGGAGCAATCTGGGGCACAGGAGCTGGAGGGGCAGGGACTTGAAATTGGGTCTCCCGAAGTAATTGTTGCAAGCCCTCCACCGGGCAGCCCCGAGGTCGGCTTTAGCACCCTGGATAAGGACATTGCCCTCGGAACGCCATTTGCCGGTATTCCTGTCGCCCCGCAGCCAAATAATGCGGTAAAAACCGCTGAGACAGTCATCGCTATCGGCACTACCGAGGAGTCGCAAGGGGCCACAGAAGAGCGGCGTGGTCGCCAGAGGAACGTCTATTATGGCCCCATGCTCCCGGAAGGTTATCAGTTCCGAAGTGCACAGCATGAAGGTTTCTACGGACCTGAGCTGCCGACAGATTATTCCTCTGCCAGACCTGGCCCATCGATGCCAGTTGCTGAGGCTGTGTATTTTGACCGGTCCCCGCCCGTGGCTCATGGGCCTCCGCTTCCGGATAACTTCAAATCCCCTAGGGGCCCCGATTCGGAGAGCTCGGAAGAAGGTCGATTCCACTCACCCGCAGAGTTCACAGAGGTTGAGTTGAAGGATTACTCGAAGCCGCCGCTGGCTTATGGTACGATGCCTTGTGATCTTGGGGATATTCTTAAAGCTAATTTCTCCATAGATGAAGATGTCTCGGGTGCGTCTTCGATGTATGTTATTAACACAGCCGAAGTTTCCTTGGACAACACAGCTGAGGTATCCCGGGATGGCTCTTGGGAGAACTTGGCTTTTGATGCGGCTTTGGAGTCTAGAAAAGGAAAGCAAGCTACAGTTGAGGAAGTTGTCGAGCCGGTCGAAGGAAAAGGGTGGAAGAACACTGAGATGTATGGCGGGGGCGTATTATCATCTGTTGATATATCAAAGTCGGAAGAAGTTACGTCTGAGAATGGTACGTGGCCTTTTGATCATATCATCCAAGGATGCCTTCACTGATTGGTTGTTATAGATACGATTTACGGACCTGAATTACCCGATGGCCCTGCTTTTGAGATATCTAAGTCTGAGGCGGTAGTGTCTACTCATGAGGAGAGCAAGACTGAAGTTTTGGGGGAGAATGCATCTTATTACGAGTCAACACCGGAGCAATTCCTGCAAGAGGTTGAGGTGGCGGCTCGCCTTGAAGCGGTGGAAACGCGGCAACAGAATACCCTTTATGGCCCACCATTGCCCCAAGGCTATTCATTTGGGGAGAGCAAATCTACTTCCTCGATTGATGATAGAGCTTATTTCCGCTCTGCCGATTCGAAGACTTCTTCTCAAGCGACTGTCGCCCAAGCTGCGGAAGGTGGTTATGAATTGCATAGAAGCTACGCGGAACAAAGCAAATTTGAGGGATCATCTGAATCTTACAATTTGTCCAGATCGGGGTCGGAGCAGGTCACACCCGAGGTGGTCGCATATGGGCCGCCACTTCCTCACGACTTTGTTTTTGGGGTTGGCTTTGAGGGGAGGAGTTCGAGAGGACTCGCCAGGGAACCATCGTCGTCGCTTCCTGTTTCCGGGCCCCATTCTTACTCCGAGTCTGAGTCTCGGTCTGAATCTCAGAGCACTGGATCAACATCTCGGGGCACCGCCTATTACGGGCCTCCACTGCCGGAGGGATTTGAATTCAGGAGGACTCGCTCGTCTAAACGTAGGTCACGCCAGACTGGCGACGAGAGGCCTGTGCCCTACTCATCTGAATCTCGCTCTGAGTCGAGAGTCACAACCTCGGATGCCCAGGATATGGTCTTCGGGCCTCCGTTGCCAGAAGTTGGGAAAAGGAGTAGTGGGTCGGAGAAGAGGAGCTCGCGTGATGTCTCTGCTTCATCATCTACCGATTCGGTGGTGTATCGTCTCGCAATGCCGGAGGATGTGCAGCTGCAAAGGAGCACATATGAACGCAGGTCTCGAACTACTTTTGACACAAATGTTCCATCCCCGACTGAAAGCCAGTCTGCAGCGCCGGAGGGCCATAGACTTAGGAGAAGCCAGACTGAGCGAGTCGGACCCCAACACGGTGTTGATGAGAGGCCTAGATCATATATATCTGATGCCAGATCCTCAGGGGAAGCTCTCGATCACAGGCAAGGCGCTCCAGCCCCCGAAAGCCGTCGCCTTCGGAGAAGCAATACTGAGCGCGCGGAGCCTCGACGGTCTCATGAGGAGAGATCAGGAGTTTTTTCTGAGTTTAGGTCTCGACCAGATCCTTCTATTACAGACGTTCCAGGGGCTACAGATACTCAATACCAGTCTCAACCTATCACCACAGTCACCGAAGAGCGCGGAACCACGCATAGCGAATATAGAGAAGTTCTCGCCCAGCGTTCAACATCCTACTCTTCTGAGCCTACATCTAGCGACACTACAACTACTTTCGTTGGCTCCGCGGAGAGCCAAGCACAGGTTCGGACAGGCCGAGGAATGCCACCAATGCCCGAAGGGCATAGGCTTAATAGAACCCAGACTGAGCGTGCCGATACTCGACATGCTCTCGTTGATGAGAGACCAACATCCTATACTTCCGAGTCAAGATCTGGCGTCGCTTCGGGCCCCTTTGAGCACAAAATCCAGCTTCCTAATATTCCTGGTGCCCCGCCAGTGCCCGAAGGACCTAGATTTAAGAGAAGCCAGACTGAGCGTGTCGATGCTCGACATCCTATTGTTGATTCTCGGAGCGCTTTCGTTGAGGAGAGAGCGACTACTTATTCCTCTGAGTCCCGGTCGAGCGAGGTCACTGCTTCAGTTCCCGGATCTTCAGAGCATCATCAAATGCAGTCTGCAACAGTTCCTGTAATCCCACAGCTGCCCGGAGGTCAGAGGCTCAAGAGAAGTCAGACGGGGCGCGTCGATCCCCCATCCATTGTTGAAGGAATGGGGACTTCATCCTCTTCGGAGCCCCGAGCTGAGGGTCCGGAGCGCTGGCGTGCGTTCCCAGAGGGTCATAGGCTTAAGAGAAGTGCGACTGAGAAGGCGAGGCCAACGAAGACTAGACCTACTGCTGATGAGCGTGCTCCATTTTATTCTTCCGAGGCAAGGGCTAGGTCTGATGAGCTTATTGCGGGTATTGGTGAGTGCTCATGATTGCCGATTGGACCACATAGGACTAAGGGGTTTTAGATGGCGTGCAGAATATGCCCGGGGGACTCCCGTTCCAGCGAAATACATCATCTAGTAGTGTTGGTAGTCAAATGCATGGATATGACTCTTCAAGTATGTATTTGTGGTCTGCATAGTAAAGAGCCTTCTAATTGTCTCCTAGGAACTAAATCCGGCTACTCTGCCGACGTTACTTCGGCTTCAGAATCAGAATTTGCGACTCCTCCTACGGGGGGAACTCTGGATAATACCCCTACCGCCACTACTCGTAACACTCCGGTTTCGCGACAAACCCTTCAAGGTAGCCGGGAAGGATCACGCTCTGTTACTCCCACGCCACCAAGCCGGAGATCTACCGAAGAGAAGAAACAGGAGAATGCAGAATTCACGGCAATCGCGATGGCAGCGGCTGAGGACGCGGGATTCAATCCTGGGCTCGTTTTAGGTGAAGCGATCACAGCGACTCCTGAGGCTACCAAACCTCCTACACCAATTGACCCCCGCTCCGTCGAGGAGGAAGAGACAAAGAATGACAGAAGCAGGAGTATGTCGAGAATTTCCGAGGTCTTGAGGACTGGTTCTCGATCTAAGTCCAGAAGGCAGAGGGCTGGGTCGTTGTTTGGGCGGTCGAAGGCTCCCGACCCGATGAGCCCAGATTCGCGAGCTGATTCTATGACCCCCGGCTCTGGTGGTGTTTCTTTGGAGTCTTCACCTCCTACTCTTGAGAGGAGATCTACGGATACCGCCCGCAAGATGTCTCTTACAGCTAATGTGCTCTCGAGCATGAAGAGATTTGGAGGTGGTGGCGATAAGTCTCATCCGCAGGGTGTTCCGGGGGAAGCCGAACGTCGTGTTAGCCTTGATCAGTCGCCCAATACGCCTCATACTACGCCTCCAGCTTCTATCATGGATGGATGGATACCGGGACGTAGATCGAGAAAGAGCAGTGTCACATATCATAGCGATGATTCTCAAATGTTGGAAGAGACTGAGAGGCTTGCTGCCGGGTCTGGTACTGAGAGTAAGAAAGAAAAGAAGGAGCGTATTGAGAGAGAAAAGAAGGAGAAGAAAGAAGAGAAGGCGAGGGAGAAGAAAGAGAAGAAGGAAGAGAAGGAGAGATCCTCTGGCGAGGGGGGTTCTCCCGAGTCCGGAAAGTCTCGGTGGGGGGGCCTCCTCGGTAGGTTGGGCAGTAAGCAGGCAACTCCTGCCTCTTCACCATCCAGACCTAGCGTCGCAGGTGTAGCGCAGAAGGCTATGGTTGAAGCTGCACTTACCAAAAGCCCACCGCTGCCAACCCGCTCAGGGTCTGACGAGGGAGAAACCCACACGCGCCCTACTACCTCCTCCGGCAGATCATTCCGTTCCTTCGCTGGAGTGTTTGGCGGAGGCAAATCGGACCATCATGCCACAGATTCTGCCAGTGCTGCATCGGCATCTATCCATAATGAGAGTCCCACCTCGCAAGATCTTGGCAGATCCTCTTTTGATACCGGTCAATCAGATCATGTTGAAGCACGCATGGCGACGTTCCCGGGATCTCAAGAGGAGGTATCCAATGACAGTGTCCGGGGAGGGGAGGCGAGCAAAGAGACTGTCGAAATATCCGACCAAGCCGGGACCCAAGTGGGCGAGAAGAAGAGGAGGGCGATTCCAGTTCCGCGTGGCGGTCTGAGGAGGGGGAGAAGTGCTGAACTTGCAGAGTTGGCTGGAAGAGGGAGTCTAGATGAGAGGGGGCTGCCGTCACCCATCCCGGAACTTTCCGAGGGTCGTAATAGTTGGCGGAATTCTAGGGACATTGGGATGAGTCTTGACCAGGTAGCAGGTATCAACCGTGCCGATGCGCGCACTCCGGAACAGATTCCGCTTCCTACACCCGATGTTGTCAATGAGGACCGGGAGCTCCAGGGCCCGGAAACCAGGATCCCACAGCCCTCAACATCTTCTGGCCGGAAAGGGCTTGCCCGAAAGAAGAAGACTGGTGATTTAGCAGCAGCTTCTTCTGAATCCATTGACTCACTTCCGGAGCAGCACCAAAGTGGAGACGTTGACGACACAGAAGTCAGAATGGAAAGCCGTTTGCCACAACTCAGGAGGACAGAAAGTTTAAAGGTGAAGACAACAATCAACCCCCGGGACAGAAAACAGGTTTAAATCGCTTGAGTTCTTTCTCCTGTGCTAAGATTTCTTATACTGAGCAGAGACGTTAACAGGACGACGGTTGTGAAACACCAAAACATCCCGCCGAACCCCCAGACATTTACGACGACCGCGATAATCCTTCTCCTATTCAATCTCCTTATATTTACCCTGGCCCGGACGATAATATTTATGAATCGTATCCGGCACTACCTAATAGTAATCCTGATTCACCATACCTACTTTCTACCATACCAGAGGGCTTGCCTCTTAACGACTATTTTTCGCCAGAACACGTTCCTTTACCATTGAGCGATCCCAATACACCCTTCGCCCTTGAGCCTGTGCAGGATGTCTCTCATTTATCTTCTCTGCCCAGCACAGAAAACTACTCACCCTTTGTGAATTTTCACGCAATAGGCGATCTCCCCGCTTTACCAGCCAGCCGACCGAGCAGCCGTTCTATTTCACCGTTTCCCCTACCTGCCCAACCCGCAAGTGAATCTTCATCCCCGTTCCAATTACCTGCCATCTTACAGGACATTCCCGTATTGCCTAATAGTCCACCGCTGTCACCTGTCATCCAACCCGAGAGGTTTATTCGTGCAGCACCCGTCGTCGAGGACCTCGATTCTTTCCTTTCAGGCCCTGAACCCCCCATCGAATCCAAGTTCCCCGAATATGCAAACCCAGAAGAATTACCCGCTCTTCCCGAGAGCGATCCTGCTTCCCCGGTCGCGATGCAGCCGATTCCAGATGACTTGCCCGAACTGCCGAGGAGTGATCCTTCTAGTCCGGTTGCAATGTTTGCATTGCCTGATGACTTGCCGGAGCTGCCGCCCAGTGCGCCTCTCTCACCGGTTGTTGAAGAGCAAGAAGAGGATTGGAGTCCGTTGGCGGACCCTCTAGAGAGCGACCCCACAAGTCCGATTGTTCTGCGGCCGTTACCTGATAGCTTGCCTGGGCTTCCAAGGAATGATACTTCATCTTTGCCTGAGAATCTTCCTGCGCTCCCGGAGAGCAATCCGCTTTCGCCTGTTATTCAGCCCGAGCAGCCAGAGGTGCAAGATGCCTCGTCTTTCGTCGAAGGTCTCGAAACTATTCTCGCTCAACATGTTCCCGAGAGCGAGCATCCGGCTTGGGCGGACCTCAAGGACTTGCCTGAATTACCTCCTAGTGATCCGGGTTCCCCTTATCAACTTCCAGCTGATCGTGATTTTTCTCGAGTTCTGGAGCAATTGCCCACTCTTCCTGCGGGCGGTCCCTGGTCTCCGCATCAGTTGCCGGAGGAAGAGGGCCCTGAAGGTGGTATCCAGCTCACTGTTGAGACCGAGCAGATACTCGAGGAGGTTGTGGCTCTCGAAGGCGTACTTCCTGTTCCTGAGGGGTCGACTACGCCACCAGCCCCACCGATGTACACCCCGCAGCCAAGGCCATTTCCGGCACCTACTACTTTGCCTTCTACTGCCCAAGGCCTCGGAGTTCAGCCCCAAAGTTCAATAGATATGCTCAGTGCTGCTGCCGAGATTGGGCGTTCGCCTTCACCCTATCATCTTAATAGAGGGCTACCTGAACCGGAAGTCTTTGACTTGCCCGCGTTCTTTCCTCGCTCCCGATCATCGTCGTTTGCCGCGCCTGTTACACAACAAGAGGTATGTGACTGGTATTCTGGTATTGTTCTTGGATGTTTACTAACAGTTATGTAGAATGTCCCGCACAGAGTTAGGGAGCAGGAAATGGAACTCGCGAGGGAGGTCACTGAGCCGCCCACGCCAAACACGCCACCTACACCAGCAACCCCAGGTAAGAATAAGAGGAAAAATAGGAAGAAGAAGAAGAATCAGAAGCAATCGCGTGAAGAAATAACCGAGGAGCCCGCTCAAGAGGAACCACTTCCACCAGTTCGAGAGGATGTCGCCCCAGATATCGGCGGTGCCAGCCTGGAGCGCACAATGACCGAACAATCAATTCAGTCTGTTACCACTATTGGCGACGAGGAGGGCACACTGGTGAGAAAGGGGTCAAAGAATCGGGGGAAGAAGTCTAGAAGAAGTTCTAGTGTCTCTAGCTTGAATACCCCCTCTGGATCGCAGTTCCCTGGTGTTCCGGAATCACTCGTAGAGCATACTACCACCGGATCGTCTGCACAACTAAAACTAACTGAGAATGAGCTAGAAGTGGAGGAAAAAATAATTTCGCCTGATGGATCACCCACTATGCACAGAGATCATAAACCGGCTAATCTTAATCTTGGCTTAGCCAGGCGCTCGTCGGCTGAGTCTGGCTCGGGAGGACTTGCTGCGCTATCGACTCCAGCTAGGAAAAATAAGAAGAAAGCAAAAAAACCCAAGGAGGAAAGTAAACGTACGTAAACTTCTTGTACATTCTTTATAGTTATTCGTACGCTAACCGATTATAGTTGAGTCCTCGTCTATGGCGGGTGATGAGTCGTTGGAACAAATCACGGAAGCAACTGATGATTCTGCTCGGTTGGCTGATGCTGAGCGAACGGAGGAAACCCGGGTAGCCGTCCAGCCCGACTCGAAATTATTTGGCGATCATACCACACCTGTTCCTGACGCAACCCCACTTGCCAGCGAAGCGAGACCGCACCCCGATCCCTCGTACCCCGCAACTAAGCCTGAAATTTCTACCCTTGGAGCCAAGGAAACTCGCGGTCCCCAAACAACCGCAAATACAATGGGTGAACACAAGCACGAGGAGCCAATTGAACCTGAGGCCGAAGTCCAAGAACTACCAACTCCTGGAACTGAGGAGAAAAAGAAGAAAAAGAAGAAAAAGAAGAAGAAGGTGGGTGGGGAAGCGGCAGGCTCCACGAGCTCCTCAGTGGTGACTGTGAATCGGGGTGTCGAAGGGGGCACTCAAGATATTGAAAAAGAGCATGTGGTGTAGGTTTCCCTTTAGATTTACGTAAATGTGTGCATGCTGACTTTGGTGTAGGGTGGATAGCCGTCAGTTGCAAATTGAGCCCATGGAGTCCGAGGCTCGAGTTAAGGAAGAAGAGTTGTCGGGAGTGTTGAGCAGACCGGTAGAGGAACGGGTTTCATCCCTAGCTGCTTCTGAGCCGATCTCGGGCTTGAGTGAATCCCTTGAGGCACCAATGAAAGTTGCCGTTCCCGATTTGCCAGCCCTCTCTTCGAGCCCACCGTCATCTCCTCAAGCCCCCAAGTCTGATAACGCCCCTTTCTCCCCGCCTAACGTTCGTCGCCAGTCCGCCTCCATCGAAGGAAAGAAGCTTCCTGGCCTTCCGGATATTCTTGTCGGGCGTCCCGGGCTACCCTCCAGATGGCCTTCTACTCAGGCCGATGTCGCCACCCCATCCACTGTGAGCGACACCGGCGGAGTGCAGCTGGGTTCCGTTCTTCAAACCCCTGGTGTTCTCGCAGAAGTTCGTAACCTTCGAAGTTTTAGTTCTTCCAGAACACAAGAGGCTAGCGGCGAGCCGGGAGATGAGGATATTGGTGATGGAGAGCTGACACGGTCCCAGACCTGGCCTCCGGCCGACCCTGACGTGGTGGCCAATTCTGAGATTGGCGTAGATGACTTGGCGCAGTCTGCTGGGCAACAGGGCCCTTCGCGACCGAACACGGCTGAGTCTTCGCCAGAACAGTCTGGATGGGGGGGGAAAGAGGGTTGGGCCCCACTATATCGGATTGCGTCGCAATTCAAACGCTAACGGTTGGTTGAATAGGAATTGGGGAAGAGGATAGGGGGGAGGAGTCTCAGGATAAGGTGAAGCCATCATGTACAAATATTTAAATAGTAGAGTAGTTATTTTTCTAACTTTTTGTGTGCCTTATTAGACTATTGTATCGGAAACAGAGTATCCTGCAGAAGAGAGTCAAAAAGAGCCAGTCCATTCCGAGGAAGCCGCCACAGTATTTACAACTTCCGAAGAACCCATCGCAACATTTACTGAGAACGCCGAGGAGACAATCATCCAATCTGACTACTGCAAGAATCAGCCAATCGAATCTCAGACCCAAGCGCCTGTTAAAACCCCTACAACCAAACCTATCGCCGCTGAACGTCAACCAATATTTGCCGTCACAACAAGTCACTCACCAAGACTTTTACCGCCATTTGAACCGCTACCATCTATTAAACCGTTGTTTTTACATACATCTCCCTCTACGTTTTCACAACAGTTATTATATACGTCCCAGCTACCCGAAGCAGGGGATACTCAACAATTACATGCTGCCATCCCCCCATCACCACAGTCACAAGTTCAAGCATCGAAACAAACATCGTCTGAGGCTGAAGTCTCAATTAAGGAAATCCCTACACCCGCGCACACACCTGAACTAGAACCCAAACCTACGCTAGAACCCGAGCCCGAACAACAAACGTCCGTTAGTTCCTCATCATCAGCTGAAAACCTCGACGTCTCGATAGAAGCAGATCCCGACTTCCAAGTCTCCGTTAGGAAGATACCCAACGAGTCGCACCCCCGTCGGGATAGTATCGAAATCAGCGTTTCGAGGCCGGGCCCCATCTCACTGAGAGAAAGAGAGTCGCGAGCGAACATTCACACACAGCCATCGCTTGACTCGCTACTTAGTATTGGAAGCTTTATTGAGGATAGTAGAGCTCCTTCTCCGGTTATCAGCGAGACGAGGGAACGCGACTCCGTACTCTTTAGGGACGAGTTACCCGAGGTCTGTGAGGGGGAGGGCAGTCCTGAGAGAAGCAAAGAAGAGGCAGTAGGAGGTGCTTATCAGAGCCTTTTTGGAGGTCCTAGCGAGAGCACTACGACTGTCACCGTTACTGCTGGTACTGGCGCTGGAAGGGATAGAGCAATTTCAGATCCGTTTATTACTAAGGATAAACACACCACCGCACAAGAAAAGGAGTATAAGATTTCCACAAAGCCATTTGAGAAACCATATTCTCCGGAGAATCAGGATAATAGAAAAGAGGAGGAACAAGCCCCCGACACACCCACCAAACCATTCGCCAACAAGAAGCTCCCCACAATCCCCGAAGTCCGAAAGGTCCCTACAGAAGTCCACCCGCCAACGCCGACTCGTACCGCCAGCGCCCGAGAACGCAGGTTCATTTCAACAGAAGACCTCATCGCTCGCCTCACCGGACAAATAACCAGCCACGAGCTACGCAAGTCCCGCAGTTCCGGTTTACAGCGGACCAAGATCCCAGGCGAAGACCCAATGGATATACTCAAGCGCGGCGAGCGCCGGAGGACTATTTCCCCCTCGCTACGGCGGGTGGGGAGTCAAATTGACAGTCCACGCACCTCTGGCGAACATGTGATATTCGGCGGAGAGCGGTATGGCACTCCAGATAGGGGGAAAGCTAGGGATATCACCAGCTCAGCAGAGTACTATGAAGCCTGGGGCGACAAGGACGGCGAGCCAAAGAGTCCTACACGACCACCGAGCATCCGCCGAAGACAGAGTATGCAAATTGTAGATCTAGAAAACAGACTTCAGTCACTAGCAACTGAGAATACAAACCTTACGCACGATAAGGCGAATGTCGAGAAGAGCCTCAGCGAAGCTATCACCCGTGGGAAGGGTGAGGCGAAAGCGCTAAAACTTGACCTTGAGGAGAGGAAAGCGCTGCTGGAAGAGAAGGATAGTCAGATTGAAGAGTTACAAAAGAAGATTGAGTGGTATAGGACGGAAGTCACGAGGTTAAGCCAGACGAATGACTCCTTGACCCAGATGAATACTACCCTCTCGGCGAGCTACAAGTTGAGCTACGCCGCGCTCACGGCCAAGTACGACAAGAAGCAGGAGGCCATGCTCAAACTCTCACGCGAGCATTCGGAGCTCCAGCGGAACTTCACGGAGATGCAGGCGGGCATGGAATCCATCATCCGCACCGAGTTATCCGAGAAAGACGCCGAGCTTGAACGCCTGCGCGTGGAACTGGAACGGGCGAGGGAGGAAGTGCGAAAGTTGCAGAACAAGGTCTCCGCACGACAGACAAACAAGTATGTCGACACCAAGGACATTGCGTACTTCAATTCTTCCTGCAAGAATATTTTTCAGTCGGTCAAGATCTTCTGCAAGCAGTTTTCGTCCTTCTCTACCGGTAAGAAGTGTGTTCATGTTCACAGGATCACAGATGAGACCGTCAGGGATCGAATCGAGGCGGTCATGTTGGATGATAGGGGTGTTAGGAGGATGTTGAAAGAAGAGAAGAGGAGGCCGGAGGTGTTTATGGCCATTGTCATGAGAATGGTTTGGGAGTTGGTCTTTACAAGATATTTGTTCGGCTTGGAGGCCGAGGAAAGGAGGAAATTGCTCTCTTTGGAGAAGATCCTCACAGACGTTGGTATGTGTGCACCGTCCAATTTTTCCCCACCATAGCAAAAGTACTAATGGCATCTTTAGGTGCCCCCGCTGCCGTTCATCAATGGCGTGCAACAACCCTAACCCTCCTCTCTCAGCGCCCCGCCTTCCCCCCAAAGCGCAACGCAGACACCGATTCCGTCACAGCCACAATCCTAAACCAACTCTCAACTCTCCTCCCGCCCCCGCAACAATATACCCAGCTCGCCCACTCGAGCCTAGCCTCCATCGTAACTTCTGCGGTAGCCCTAGCAATCGACATGCGCACCCAGCGCGCAGAATACGTGATGCTCCGCCCGCCAGCGCCCACATACGACGAGAACGGCGATGTGAATAATACAGTCCCCTTCCTTTCCTCCCGCATGGCGAACCGGGGCTCCGACCCTGCCACAGATGCGGAGCTGGAGGCCGAGGGTGCGACCGTGAAGGCCATTCTCTTCCCCATGGTTATTCGCCGGGGCAATGAGTACGGGGAGGGGTACGAGCTTGAGAGCGTGGTCTTAAAAATGCAGGTCCTTGTTAATCGGCCGCAGTTGAGGAGCGAGAGCCGCGCGGGTGCCCGATCCGGGAGGGAGAGGGAGGAGTTGGGCGGGTTGGGAGGGGTTAACCGGCTGACACCGATTACCGATGCTAGTCCCCGCACGACGCCAGAAAAGACTCGGATCACGGAGGTGACAGGGATGCCGAGGATTCCGGAGAGCACTATTCGCTTGGTTAGTGAGGATGAGGGGAATGCCAGGATTGAGAGGATGCAGAGGAGGAGGGCTAGTGGGAGGAGGAGTGGGAGTGGGAGTGGGAGGGAGTGAGTGAAATGTTTGAGCGTTCTATAACTTTTGGTTTTGCACTTTTTTATCCTTAACCTTTGGGTTCTCCTTTTTTTATTGCGTTCTTTTTTCATTCTTTCGTCCTTGCTTATTTCTTCGAATGAAACACAACACCCACTATTAAAAAAAAAAAGGAAAAAGAAAAAAGAAAAAAAAAGCATCTCGTTTTTTTCTGAAATATAGTTTTTGCTTGCTCTTTCTTTTTTCTTTTTATTTCTACTTTACTTCACTCTCCTTTGCCTCTCCTATGCCTTCCCATCCAGGGGCCTAAACGGTGTCGGAGTTTTCACTTTACCTGACCTCATCATTTTCATCAATTCTCTAACTTACTCACTTTTCTATTCATCGCAACACGTATCGTAGTAACCGGGGAAAGCGTCTACCGCTGTCCGGCGTCTGGGTTTTGTTTTCTCTGCTGTGAGATACCCGATCTCTTTTCCGCTTTTAGTTCCGTCCGCTATTTCTCCGTTTGGCTTTTGTAATTTGGTTTATTAATTCAATTATCGGTTTTCTACACGGGAGGTTTCCTCCCCCCCCCCCTTTTTTTTTTCACTCACGTTCGCTTGATGCGATAGGGTGTCTCGTAGGTTCTCCTCGATCATGGAGGGTGAGTTCGATTGATGTCCATGATTGGGGCAAGTCGGTGTTGCCCCGCCGATGCATGCCCATTGTATGATATGATGTGATGATGTTATCATACCTCCGCTAGTGAAATGCTCCTTGTAATCCGTGTATGATATATACCGATAGGAAGTGTTCCTTCCTCCCGTTGGACCGCCCAAACAGAAATTTCTACGGGATAAAAACCCACAAAACATGACCAGAAACCCCCCAAAAATCTACTTTCCGCCACATCGGCCAGCTCATGGATGAAAATACAGGGGGTGGGAGGTTTGGGATATGAACTTGGGCTTTGGGGATACCGTTCTCAAGGGTCTAGGGGACATTACGGCACTCAATATTTCCCCGAACCATATATAGGCGGGCTCTTTTTCCTGCCCGTTTTGGGGAGGGAGGAACACACCAACACCTGTGTTGGAGGGTGATTGATATGGGGGTGGTGGTCGGTAGTGGGGGTTTACGCAGTGAAGTAGAATCATGCAAGTGGAGATAGAAGGTTTTTACTCAGGTGAAGAGAAAGACCATGATTGATTGCTTAAAGATGACTCAGAGAGAACTTGAGGAGAGAGGTAAAGTACAGGAAGTTGTCCACTCGCAAGAGAGAACAGAAGGGAAGAAAAGACAGGGATGAGAAAAGTTTTCATGGCTTACGCGTCTTCCGGGGGTAGAGATATATGCTACTGACGCCTTCATGTATGAGCAACATCCCGCACCAAGTGCGGCCATCAACTGCTATTTCCAACAACCTGCAGACTGGGCAGTCGAGTGATATCGAATGCACTGAGGTCAAGCCTGTCATACAAGCACCGTAAAATCTCGAATAGTTGGCCCACGTGCTATGAAGTCCGAAATTCCCTTTTCTGGAGAGGGGGGGAGGGGGAAACAACAGCAAAAACACAGTCCCTTCTCCCCCCCCCCCGAGACAGAAAAAAAAAAAAAGATTTGTTCACCATACTTAGAGAGGAAAGTCCAACGACATAGCATATAGCACATGGGCCAATTATTCGAGTTTTTTACGGCACTTTTCCTTTGGCCCGAGTGGTGAGCCCATCATGGAGACTTCTCCCTTTTATAAGTTCGAATGATTGAGGTTCCATAATTTGTAACGAAACCGGCTTGTCGCTCTTTCATAAACTGTGTATTATTCCCTTGTCCTGGAAGGGTTGTATGTTTAGTGTGAGGTCATCGTCCCTTTGTGGGGCAACCCGCATATCATATGTCTATAACTTATGCGCTAACTACGTTTGGGTTTACATGTTAGTTCTGCCCGGGTGTCGTCGGGTTGATTCTACCAATGAAAGAAACCCCGCTGGTCTGACTGGTTTATCCGTGGCGTTATGGACAGTACTCGTATGATGGAAACTTGGATAATTGAACCGCACTATCTAGTCGTGGGACTTTCCTCTCTTGGTGTGGTCAAGAAATTTGTGCCTTTTTTTCCCCCCCCGCTCCGGAAGTGCGAAACGGTCTGCTTTTTTGTTTTTTGTTGTCCTCCCCCTTTCCATGGAAGGAAATTTTGGACTTCATATGGAACTGTTCGATTATTCAAATTTCTACGGCGGGTGCACGTAGTCCCCACATATCAGGACAGGGATCGTGAGAATCATGCGTTATGTCCTCTATCCCCGTTCCCCCATATTTCTCCACTGGGACTGTTGTGATATCGCTGGGATTGTTAGGAACTTCCTGATAACCGCATGCAAGAAGCAGTCTAGACGAATGTGAGGAGATACGAGGAATGGTATGGATTGGAAAGAATGTAGCCATCAGATGGATATCTGGTTGTGGGTTAGATTGGAATGAGGACGAGGAATGGTATGGATTGGAAGGAAGGTAACCACTAGGTGGATATCTGGTCGGTTGGATTTTCTATAGTATATAGTGGTCATCTACTTTGGCGATAGGAAGGCCCTGGAAGGGTGTCAATCAAGTCAAGAAAACGGTTAACACTTGCTCACCCAAACGATCATATCCTCCCCCGCAAAAGTGCCTTATTGAATTCTCCTCTTTACTCCACCTAAACTCTCTTTTCTACTTCAGGGACCTTAGTGGAAAGTATGAGTGATTTTTCGTGATTTTTCTCTGGTTACCGGTAGATCGATTCGGAAAACTGGACAAACAAATGGAAGGAATGAACTGGGTAGGAGCCCCCCCTAGGTTTAGTTTTTGTGGATATGCATAGTCCCCAGGAATGAAGTTTTAGATCCTATTATCTGCCTCAAGTAACGGCAGCGTTAGGCGTTTTTCACAGTCGGAGAAAGCATTGCCAAGGTAGTGGCCATATCGGCAGCTCTAGAGAGTGGAGAAGTACCTATCGAGAAGAGCGAAATATGGGGAGCATAAGCCAAGTTAGTTCCGAGACATTGCTCAAAGAGAGGAACGCCGCCGTGAAAGGTATCCCTCAGCCATTTAATATAGGTATTGGGATTATGCCATCACTTCGGGGGTAGTTTAAAGCAGGAAAGTTCTGAGGAGGTTGTTAGCGGAGGTTACTAGAGGCTATCCTCATGATCGTTAGGGTATTGGGTTAGGTGCAAGCAGAGCTTGGCAGTCGTGCATTTCCCGCCTTTATATCGCTTCGTCCGTAGCTGGTAAAGCCGGATCATCTCTCTCCACACACCCTCGTGCCTATAAAGGTAAGGAGTTATCTTCGGGTAGGTAGCAGAGGCATACACGTCCGGAGAGTTCTTTAGAGGTTCATGCCGATCGATTATAGGATGGGGGCAAGCACACTATCAGCGTTCGCAGGCGGCCAGGCCGGCCTGCAGATAGCCTGCAGATGCACAGTCCGGCCCGGCAAGGTCAAAGTGAAACTGACCTGGGTTTTGTAGGTCAGGTTTTGGTGAATCCTATAGGCTACATGGATGCCTGGGGGCACCGGTAGGCTTTTGGCATATGCCACCTGACCAGTAAATATTGCGTCTGTGCACCGCTAATATCTGACGATGCCTACAGATGTTAGAAGATGCCTGCAGATGTCTGAAGATGCCCACAGATACCCAAAAGCCTGCAGATATCTAAAAGCCTGCAGATATCTACAGTCCGGCCAGGCCCGGTCAGGTAGGCTAGTAAAGCCGGACTATGGCCTACAGTCCGGCCCGGCCGGTCACCAAAGAAGCCCAGGCCGGCCGCCCTGGACCTCAAGCCTGGCCGGACTGGCCGCTTGCGAACACTGCACACTATGAGAGAGCTGCTCAGCCACGATTCAAGCAGGATCAAACATAAATTCACCCATGTCCACGTGCGCGTCTGTTGCTTCTGCAAGCTTCAGGGGAACCACGCATTGGCACTAACCCGCAGGAGCACTGCCGATTATTGGAAGGTTCTGACCACCACCATGTGATTCATAGTAACTAAAGGGGGGTGTAAATATGGAACTGTGATTGGCCTCCGCGATCTTGATATACTCTGGCAGTGACACCGAGGAGCGGTAATATATTGGTCCTCCCTCCCCGTTAGGCCCCGCAGCTGCATTCCCTTTAAACCGAACCTCTCAACGAATGATTTCCGATGATCCTCGGGCCGATACACAGCGCTAGCTTTCTCAGCATCGCTTGTCACAGATTTTCAGAGAGCACCGTAAGGGCATACACAGAACCAACTCCCTCCAATGCTATTTTCAAGCTATACACTCAAGTTTTAATCCAAAAGGAAAGAGAAAAATGATAAGCACAAAACATATGCTCTCCAAATCAAACCACGAGTGACCAGCACAGTGGACACACATTTACCAATGAAGGAAAAAAAAGGGGGGGAACAAATAAGCCAACCAGAAACCGTTTCCAACATCTACCCACTCACAGCACCCCTTATGTGCTTTTTTTTCTTCCGAGATTTTTAGCTGGCTGAATGATGGCCACTGTGGGCTCGGAGGTGCTTAATTCTTGGGGCTGTTGACTCCCTCCATGTCCCTTGGCCAATGTTTACCCTGAAGGATTTCCCAGTTCTCGTATCCCATCGTGTTGAGCGCGCTAAGGTAGGACAGGATAATCATTGGTTTGAGGAAAGGGGGGAAGCCAATAGGGATCGCGGTCGGAATCAGATAATCGCACAGATGGTCTATCAGCTAGCAGGCCAGACATTGGCCTACCCACCCACACACCTACACCCACACACCCACACCCACACCCACACTCTCTTGTCCGTTCACCCAGATCTACCCACAATGCACCGTCACAGGAGGAAAAACAAGCTCAAGTTGGGTACCTATCACAAGGACCCATGCGGACGCCAGTCGGCACGAGGTGGTACGTTCGTCGTTTCATGCGTACCGATAGAACTGATTGCAGCTCTCGCAGTTCTCTGCACCATGTCACGTGTCCACACCGATTCTGCATCCGGGCGTAGGGGCCAACAATTCGATTCGATGGGTCCCACCGGGAAGAAACCTCCACTTTCGAGATCTTCCAGTACCCTCCGCGATCCATTTATCTCATGGAGGAGGGTGTTGAATCTCCCGGCGAAGACCTCCGGATCTGCTAGGGCCTCCGTGACCATCATGTCCCTGAAACCGGCGCGAGTGAGTAGGGGCATGGCCTGCTGGACCTGTGCCAAACCTCCCCCATATTGCGGTAGCGCGTTTGCGATCTGTTGGTTGTGGTGGCGCGTGCCCTCTTGGTACTCTAAACCGCTCTGCTGGTAAATGAAGAGGGTCTGGTAATCGCTCCAGGCGAGTCCGTGGTTGTACTGTATACCGCCGGTGAGGAAGAGATGGAATATATTTTCTTGGTTGGGATAGTCGAGGAGAGTCATGATGTAGCTGACTTTTTCCGGCTCGAGGTTGCCACTTCGGGGTTCACGATTCCAAGAGACGAAATGATATATCGAGTCGATCAGGCGTCCGAAGCGGTCCGAGGCAGTCCTATTGTCCGTGATCACGCGGCCCCAGAATGGGTTTGGAGAACCAGCATATTCCAGTCTGGCACGGTCAACTAGTGGGAAACTGCCCTGTGCCCAAGCTCTGGTTTGTATGCGTTGGTATATATGGTCTTCCCTGTGGCCGCCCGAGGAATTCGCGTTTCTCCGGCATGAGGCACAGAGGTTGTAGTCGACACATGACATGCAGTGGAATAGTGGCCCATGTTGGGGGACAGGCCGATGGCAGAAGCTGCAATGGTGAACTTCAGTCTCTGGTGTCTCCATTTAGCCGGATTCTGATGTTTCTCTCGTTGCTGTTGCGATCTAATCATATCATTAAAAAGTATTGGGATTGATATTTAAATATGTCATGGGCCCTCCAAGAGCCTCAAAGGTATGGCATGATGTAAAAATTAGTAGTATGAGGCTCTATTACCTTTTAATTACTTTTTCTCAGCCGTTCCTCGGCCACACCTCTGGTGCGTAATAAACTTTCCTCAACTTCTGTATGATATGTTGTGGAGACTCTGGAATGTACGTATATAATTACTTTTTTCTTCCGCCCAATAAAACCACCTTAGAGTTTTGTTCGGCGGCCAATGATTAGGTCCCTAAAAGCATTTATGATGGGTCAATTAGTTTGTCTTACAACGATCAGTGCATGTACAACGGTCCAGAACGATCGGGAGGTGGTCAGTGAAACTCTGTACTACCAGTCTAGTTAGCTTCCTAATGCGGTCCCCAATAACTGGAATATCTCACCGTGAGCCAGTGGCCGTATATGGCTTCTCTAAGCCCAGCCAACTAGATAACGCTCGCCCCCTATAAACCGCCAATAGTGCAAAAATAACAAGTGGGGAAGGGGAAACGGCGCTCCCACATCCTCAACCACCGATGCAATTCTTTGGGGCCAGCAAAACTCAAGTAATTCCTACAAGCACAAAAGGAATTATTACCCTTCGGAAACCCCGAAGTTCTGCATGTAGCTGGAACGATCGAAATGAAACCCACTCGAGTGAGGGCACAAGGCTGGACACACAGGAGCATGGAATGGTTTTGAGAAAAATATCTAGTAATTGATTGAATGTGATTGATGGCTGGCGGAATCATGCGGCTCCAGGGAACCGTGGTAGCGCCGGCTCAAACTCACTGGGGTCCACAGGGGGGATAAAGTGGCTCATAATTGAGCTGGCAATGATCTGGCATCGTGACGCCCTTGGAAGCCCCTGGTCGTCAGACGAGCCAATCTTCAGGCGTGCCAACCCTATTCTCCTTATCCTTGCGATATTGTATTGAGGCAGTGTACTTGCATAAATGTACCGGTGAGAAAAACTTAACACTCATAACTAATTCCTCATGTTTCTTTTTTTTTGTAACTAATGCCGCTACATGGTGGCTTGCTTGCGAATACTGTAGTTGGTCGTCCGAGTGGTGACTGCCAGCTCAGATAAACCTCTACATTTCCCTCACTTTCCTCTCATTACCCGTCCTTGACCTTACAATCTCTGTTCTGAGACCACCGGAAGCCACAGAAAGGGCTGCCGACACGATTATCGGTATCCTAACTCACCGCCCCCCGGTGTGTTCGGCCACCGCCCCCTCAGAATTGATTCCACCCCAATTGCTCCCCAGCTTCTAGCCCCGCTGCGTCTTAGGGCACTCCTACATACCGGCCACCTACCATCACAGACGCCCCCCCCGATATTTCCTGCCAACTCACTTAGATTGCATTCATTGAGTTTAATATCCCC
>LN890969.1:646832-692125 GCA_900010015.1 Tuber aestivum | reverse complement strand
TTTCTTTTCAGCTCCCGAATCCTTATATGCAGGCGTTGTGAGCCTAGTAATTGTCGAAATCTGATTTACTTGAATGAAGTTTTTTCCCGACTCTTATCACGACCCGCTATTATCTAACAGGGTCCACTGGTTGCGAAGTTCAGATAATCATGTTGGGCCTTGCGATCTCTGGAACCGGTAGTGTCACTTGGCACCTGAGCATCCCCTATAAAAGCAGCTTAAGGACGCAGGGGTGCGAGTGAGATTACCGTGAATAAAGTACACTAAACCAGGAAAAACGATTGATCGGGAAATTGATGGAGATGCCATCCAGGGTCAGACCATGGGGTGTATCTCCGGATATCTAACAACTCAGAAAACTAACGGAACTTCCGAGGTGGGGGGAAGAGCGAAACAATACTTACCCTATGGAAAAACCCCTCCAGAAACTCGCGATTCTCCGTGATCCCGAACAGCCCGGAACCATCATAAGCCCCCAAAGCCTATTCCCTATACCACGTCCTGACTAGCATAAGTGCAAGATAAAACAGAGCCAACTACCCTATGCCAATAAGACAGGGTATGTAAGAAACAAAAAAAACACTTCCCTATACAGACCCCCATAGGGCCCGAACAGCAACACTGCGTAACTGCTGTGGGGAGGACAATATCGATATCCCATCCTTGCACATACTAACATTCGCGTGTGCCAGGTTTAGCTAGTTTGGGCTAGTTCTTGATTGGCTAGTAGGTGACCGTTCCCCGCAGCGTTTGTGGAGACAGGCGTCCTAGAGAGGTATATGAGTGGCCTCTTTTGCACCTCCCTTCTTTCCTTCCTTCTTTATTTGCCGAAGCGGGCGGTGCGCCCAAGTACGCCCGGATTCCCAGGGCAAAGGCGAGGACGACCACGAATACTCCCGAGAACAGGATCGTATGTTTATTGATTACTTTCTTCTTTTCTTCTTTTCTTCTTTTCGCTTGCACCTGCGCGAACATGTTTGATCGAAGACGTATCACGCCACCACATCCCCAGCGACCCCGCTCCCTTTTTCGCTGTTAAGGTGTCCAATAACGCAGCTTTTAATCACGGATCCCTCCAATGCCACAAAGCCTCTCCAATGCCACAGCTTATCAAGTATCAGTATTCATGATGGCTTTGTCACAGAGGGGGAGGTATGGTTGCGGATTGACTAACAAATAGCGCAGCAGTATAGTGGGCGAAGTAGCTCTGCGCTTCAGTAGGCGTGTGAAAAAGGTTTGATCAGAAACTTCATTGTCTTGTTCTTCTCCTTCCCAATCTTACGGTAAAGCCAGAGGTATATGTAAAACAGGGTCAAAGCCTTGCTATCCTTCCATTGGTCTCCACCACATTTCTCTTCCTCAATGCAAGCCTCTATTCCCCGTCACGCCCCCGCAATAGCAACGGAAAGACATGCCTAGAGAAACCACTCCATAAACAACCAAGCCTCCAAAACAATCCAGATCACTCCCAATATTCCACGGTATGCCTGTCACCTCCAAAACCATCTGCAACACCCTCTCATTCTTCCATAAACGTTAATAGATTTGATAAATCAAGAAAAGTTGCCCTTTCTTGGATCGGGATACCCATTCTGCTTCTTTGTCAGATAATCCCAAGATCTTATACAAAACATTGCGCCAGGCTACCCACGCTTAGGTACACTATGCTGATCAAGCGTTCCACACCACCTGCACGCAAAACTTGGCTCTCCAACAACTACCGAGTGGGCATATTTTTGGGTAATTGTTTGATAACATCTACAATCCTCGAGATGTACTTGAAGATCGGTCAAGAAACGAGAAGTTCTTCCCAATGGCTACTGAAAAAACCCAGACCACGGAATCCCCAAATGCATCCTATCTAAATGTACCTAGCGATAAAGGGAATCGCGCAGCAGTACATGCTGTAGAAGTTACAGCACAAAATCTTGAATACGACCACCTGTCAGGGGAGGGAAGAAAACGGTAAGGTGAGCATAGCTCTGCAACCCGTCATAGTGCCCATGCTTAGGTTAATATTTATTCCCTTTGCTTTTTACTGCAGGAAAACCCATGCCCTTTTGTCTACCAGTGGCATACGGCACTCAATAGCCAGCCAGAACACGCAACGCTTGAGGCTTTTATGATTACTATCTTTCCTTTGGTGACGCTCACATATGTATCTTTCCCACTCCTATCTGATCATCTTCACATGCACAGTACTTGATAAGACATGCATGAGAGGAAGGCTGTGGTATTTGAGCGATTCATGATTGACAGCCTTGTCGTTGGAGACCTTAACTGTTTTTTTTGTGCGTGCAAAGGCACCGATTGCCTTCCTTCCATGCAAGGCTGTATTCCCTCCCGGACCCCGCTTCCCCCCTTCAATGCCTAACCACCTAACCATATATCTTGTAGCCAACCTGACATTCCCGTCATAAATCCTCACTCGAAAATCCCTGAGATAACAGCTGTTAAATATTATTTCTGCGTTGTGATACCTCCGGTTTTGAGTTGGCCGAAACGCGATTCGGCCCCAACTTTCATATGCCTTTTGGTTGCCAGCCCTCCATGTCACGTCCGGCTCCCGGCCTGGGCCACCTGTTCCGTCCTGAGCTTTACTATCGCATTTGGTTTTCTAGCCTTTTCTACCCTGGGATTAATCTACCATCAGTCTACCGGCGGATTTGATCCGTAGGGTGTCGCATCACCTGATGGCTCTGGGGTCAGTCCTGCACTAACAAGGCTGAAATGGTCTACAAAATCCCCTTCATTTCTTTGGTCCATTCAAGCAATCAAGCACCCAATCTACTTCTCTATTCTACCCCAGCCCTTGTTTCACGTCTGAACACCTGCATATCACAAACACTACGATTTGCTCTCAACCATCACTCCGATCGCAAATGCCCCTAGGGTACCAGTTGCCAGTTGTTGATGCGCGACCATAGACCCCCCCCCCCCTCCCCAAAAACCCGTGTACCTGGAATAAGCGATGAAGGTTAAAACCTGCGGGTCGTTTCCGGTGTTGGGTACTGTGGTATTTACGAGCACAATGCACTAGGGCGGACCTTGATTTGTGCCCCATTCAACCGGAAAAGATTCCCACCTAGTCAAGGGGATATCCTACCCGTGAAGAAGATATCCCCTTAGATAAGCAGGCCACCCGCCCAGTAGGACGTCCTACCCAAAAATTATTCCATACCACTTGGGTGGCTTTTAATCATTATTTGACCCAATAACTCTAGATGTGCACTTAGCCGATTGATGACCCATAAGTTAACCCATTGGCCACCCACCCTTCCATGATGCTGCAACCTGCCCCACCCACACTTTTACCAAACCTTCCCATATTTGTTTACTATGCATGATATGATGCCTCCCACATGTTTCTTCGCCGCAACAATGGCAACCCCTCTGACTTAACAGCCCTCACCTCAACCGCAAATTTGCACCTGGTACACCGCGCATCTCCTTTCTGTTATATAATTCACTATTATGGATACAAGCGATGGACCATAACTAGGAGATGATAAACACTACACCTCACACTCTAGCGATCCGAAGGATATGAAAAAATAAAAGGTTTTTATTCCTGATCATGCACATGTTTTCGTTTTTTTTCCTATTTTATTCAATTTTATATTCTTAGAAGTGAGCTTTCGTTGGCATCGAAAACTAAGTGCTGCCCTAGCCGCTTGCTGACTGGGATGGGCCGAGATTTGATTCTCCAGTGAGACATCCTATGGGGAAAGTGATCGACTTGGCCAAGTGAAAATCTCTCCCGGTGAGACAGAATATATGCCCGGACATGGCCATAAAAATCGGAAACAAAAAGGTGGCAAAACAGGGATCAAATAGATCGGGAGAAAGGGTTGTTTGGAAAGGTAGGCATGTCACTAGACGTCTTAAAGAGGTATTTTGCACCGGTGATACAATATACAAGTGCTTGTGTCATGATGATGCCGGGTGGGAGATCAATCTGCATTTAAATCCCGGGAGTGAAAATCAACTACGCTAGGAAAACGGAAGGGCGCGGGTTGTCCCAGTACCACAAGATCCCAGAATTCGTCTCACTGGATCCTGAACCACTCCACCTTCCTTTCCTCTTCCCCACACCACCAGCTACGGCCCCTTGAACGGCAGACCCAACCCGCGCCTCCCATATTTTTGCCATCTGCTCACTTAACCTCAGATGACAGGGTATCGATCTTCCCGATCTTGGTGGCCATACTCGAGTACATATCTACTTTACATCATAGAAATTGATTTTTATGCTCAAACTCAAGCCAGAGAACCTTCAATCCCGTTACCCAGACACCTCTGTTCCCCCATTCAGCATTGATGGTCTGGAATGCCCCTCCCTCCATATTGCCTCGACTGAACCTATTAGCACGTTATCTGGAATAATCCAATTTAACACCCCATGGTCTCGCATATGACGTACTTGTGAACCCCCGACTTGAACTTCCGGCACAATTCCTTAAACATGATCATCGCATATGTCAGTGAATAGTTTAGCACACTTCAGCTACACTGGGAGTACAGCACATTCACCATCATTTCAAGTCACCGTGCATGTGGAATCAGTCACCCGCTTCCAAATCCGGTGTTGTTCAGGGTATCCTATTACCGGGTCTCCTGCTCTAGCTGCCGTATGTCCCCGAACGCGTAGGGATCTTGCCGTTTGCCAATCGGTGGTCAATGCCTGCGTTTGCCTCCCCTCATTTATTATCCCCCCATCCTAAATGTCCCTCACTTTAACCTACCTATTCATGCCGGGGAATACCCCCAAGCTTCTAACTCCATTCTTTTCTTCCGACCTTGCGAATATATATAAAAGTTGAGGCAAGATAGCGTTTGATGTCGGTGCCACAGCCTAACTTCAATGATATACCCGAGTAACATCATGTCCCCAGAAAACTCGGCATTCCTAGGCTTCCGAGCTCGATTATCCCCACAGACAGTTAATCCTCCGAGGGGAGAAAAAAAAATAACATGGTCTCAGAGGGGACAGGGGGTGATGGTGGAGGTGGAAATAGAGTCTAGTGCAAGAAAAAAAAACAAGACGTTGGATTCCCGCCAACTCTCACCCGCTTCGCCCAATCCTCTCCGAGATTTGATAGTCCTAAAGAAGGGTGTAGTGTGGAGGCACGCTGCACTTTTTGCCACTGGTTTTTGGAGACATTTTGAAAAGGCACAGCAAGATCTAGGGAAATTCCTAGCCCCAATTGACTCGACTCATATGATTATTCTACTTGGACCTGTAGAGGAGTACAAGTCAACGAAGACTTCACCCAGTTCGTCAACAGTATCAACAGCCCCCAGCGCAACGAGGTAGAGTCATTCGTAAACCGGGCGGCTTACGGGAGTTATGAGGCACGAGCACCTACAACTCTAACGGGTTTTGCTTATTAGAGAGTTTGCGCAGTGAGACCTAGGTGGTGTTACTACAAGTTAAAAACAAGGCCTGGCCACCTGGTTCTTTAGTCCCACCTGGTTGAGGTGTAAAAACCCGAAAATTGGACCTGGAATTGAGGGCCACAAATTCCCACTCCTACTGCACTTTTGTGCTTCCATTCAAGTATGATTTTGTGGCCATTCTTCTCAAGGACAATCCTGACAAGAGCAGCTTCAAGAAAGCTAAGAATTGGCTGGTGTATCGACCTCTTAAATGGATTGAGTTTAAGAAACTCAACAATTTTCGGGAGTTTGATGGGCGGTTGATGGGAGTGGCAGCCCCTAGCAACATTGTTACAACTTCTACCTAGGTCTACGCAAACCTCTATTTTCTATCTATCAGTGCACGAGCGTCTAACGATATCCGGGCGTCTACCCCAGCGGCACATAAAATGGCAAATGAATCCTTGGAAATCTTACCTGCACAGGGCCTAATACAAATTTTACCCTACCGTGTTAATATCCCCATTGCTCCAATTCCCCTAAACACAAAAAACACAGTGTGGAAAGCAAGCTGTTATTGATATATATCCTTTCTCCCTTCCTTACATTCCATCCATCATGCCCATGTTATCCCTCCCCAATCCGCCAGAGAATAGATATCCTTGAAACGATGCTATATTTAGTTTCTGTACATCCCTCAACAAGCGAAATAACATGTGATTCCATATCAGTGTGTCCTAGAACCCCCATATGAGGCGGTCTAGTACGTGAAAACTGACTTGGTAGACAAAAGCCGTCAATGGATACCAGGATAGAATTAAAAATTTCCCAGGCACAATGTCCTCCATGTCCATGCTGGATACGATTGCCTGTCTACCCACCCAGATTTCAATCCGATATAAACCGTGCTCAGCAATCGTGGTCAATCTACCCCGGGAAACGGGTATTGCGAACCCGATGTTATCCGCCTCGCCAGTTATTCCCCCCCCCGAACAATAAAACAGAGATGACTGCAGCCCGGGAGTGCCAGGAACGCCGCATGCGCGACCGCGCGGCAAGGCGTGATTCCATGGGTAATCACTTCATCCCCCATAGGGGTCACAAGTGCCGAATTTCCATACACCTCGAGAAAATATCTGCTAGCAGTATTGGTGTTGAATCGATACTAGAAGAGGTCGTATCCGAGCACTGCGTGGCCAAATTTAGCGGCCTACCCAACAACGGGGCTTCACATATCGGTCTGCGGTGATGTTCGGAATTAAGCAGGATATAGTGGCGAGGTAATCATCTCGATACCAAACGAATCGAGGGGAGCGGTGGGGTTCCCGAGGTGCATTTTCTGTACCGAGCTTAGCTAATGTACCGGCATATTAGACGTGGTATATAATACATTACGAGTACATCTCCTCCCGGCCCCCGTTTAGGAACACTGCCGGTAAATATATGTTATGGGATGACGTAGGGAAATTCGGTAGTTATCACCAGATATACTTCTACAAGGATAGCCAAATTCCAGTGAGCAACAAAGAAATTGTAAAACAAAAACTTTACTTCGGTGGGCAATCCCCTCTTCAACGATATCGCATGAGAACCTGCTTACCGGATAATATAATTCGGCTTCCCTTAACCCGGGACACTTAAACCCTTCACCTAATCACACTACGGTAACGACAATGCTAATTTCGAGAGTTTTGTCTCATGCCGTGGGCTTCTGTTGCAATGGTGCTTACTTCTAGAGCCTCGTAAGGTTGAAATGATAGTTCCTTGACCTTTCCTTCAGCCGATGAGATATATGTGCTCCAGCACTTACGGTTATGTCGGTTAGGATTCATGGCCGAGTGATTATGCATGATCTCGTTGCATGATCTTGTATATAGAGCACCCAGCAACAGATTTTCCAATATGATAATCCCGAGCCTATAAATAATACAGCAGCCGGTGTGCAGGCTGAATGATAGCCTGGTTTACTAATACATCGTGTTGCATATCTGCATAGCATTAGTCAGTAAACTAATCACAAGCATGGTGGGGTCTACTATACGTGCAGAAGCGCCTTTGGAAATAACGCGGTAATGATTTTTCAAACACTGCCGAGCGACCCCAAGTTAGCGAATGGGGAAATATAGGCAAGAAGTCGTGAGGAACAGCTCTTTGTTCAAAAGTATCTCCTCCAAACCCACCGCTCTGAAGGGCAGAATTTCCCATGATAAGGATAGGCAGCCCCCCAGAGTGCAGCGCTCCAGCCATCAAACCCGGGGCTTATCCTTACCCCTTTCTTCAATACTCGTTCCTCCCGGACCCTCTTCTTTCCCAGTTGCTATAACCCACCCGGTTCCAACGATAGTCCCATATGTATACTAAGTGGGTGTTGGTCCCTCAATATTCCCCACACCGAGAGCGCTCACACTCGAAAAGTGGGAATTTCCCGATGCAAAAATTGAATATGTACCATATTCGTTGATGTGAGGTGTTCCCAACGGCCTCAAGCTCGCAAGCACTTATGGGAATTTATGGGCAAACCGTGATTGCCCATACCTAAATAGATACGTACACTCCCCTTCAGCTCGCTTTGGTCAGCTAACGGGGTAGAATAACCGGGGCCTCTGCGTGCTCTGTGTCATGGATCGTACTCTACCGGTAGATGAAGCATAAATCCATCCCTCACCTGAAATGTTTCCATCGACCAACCCACCCCACGACACCCCATCAAACATCCGCTAAACCACTCCCTTCCAGATTCCCGAGTCCCACCACTTTCCCCCTCTGCCATATTACTCAAAAGATGTTGTAGGTTTTGGTTACCCGATCCATGCTGAAGGGAATAGCTGCAAATAACGTCTTTGCAGGGTGTCTCCAGTGAATAAATGAGGTTAGAGTTCCTTCATTACGATGGTCTATCTCATCTAGCAATTGAGGAGTTTTAGTGACACGGCTTGCCAGGATTCTATGTAGAGCTCCTGCGGCATTTACCTTGAGCTTAAACTCGGGGGTAATACTTTCGATAAGCTTACCCCAGATTTTCAACTACGGTACCGGATACCAAACCCGACTGCAGAAATAGACGGCACACTCCGGCTTGAGTTCGTTACCGAGATAGGTCTAGCACCCTCCAGACAGAATTAAGACGGGTCCGGTACCGTATTGCAGGAGGCTTTCCTTGGGATTCAGGCACTCGAAGGGGCAACCCACCATGTTTGATAATATGCAGGTACAGTATCATAGGGGAGGATACGGTGCGGCTTGCCCCTGCGAACAGTGCTTCCGCTCCCTCCCTGCCATTCCAGCTACTTTCCGCCTATACGTGGCCGGGCTCATTCGTTCTATTTGAAATTCATGACTTCATCGGTGCCCTCAACGGCCCTTTCCTCTCCGGTAGCTTGCGCATATACCGAGCTCGGCCGGCCCCGCAGTATGAAGCTCCAGCCCTGACTAAGATATTTGCAAAAAAACCCTCTCCAAATTCTGTGTTTCCTGGCGACAGCATTGATACGGCGCTCCTCACATATCCCTGGCAAAAACTCGATCCCAGATTCAAGGAATTCCAAACAAGACTACGTGGATCGCCGTCTTGAGCTCCAACCCGAGAATCCGAAAAAAGATCTAGAAGATCACCTTACGGCACTTAACCAACCCAGTTTTAGCCCAAATTTTCGGCAGAAAACCTCCATCTGCCGACAAATACCGTACTAAAGATACCCGTAAAGTTATAAACAGAGGTGCTCAATTGTTATATTAGCAGAAATTCAGGCATCGGGGTAGCCAGCTCGAACTTTTGGCAACTTCCCCCACTGGCCCTCACAGTGTAAGGATCCCGGGGGTTCGTGAACAGCAATTACATGAGTTGGGTGAACCTGAACCACGCGAGTGCCATAAACCCCGTCCAACAATACGTTTCGGCAAAACAAGTTCGGTATCATGCCACCCCCTATCGGTATTTTACAACCCGAAGCTTCCTACAAGTATATGCCAGCACACTGCAGATTCAAGCCCCTGAAGCACCCGGCACAGGCACGGTATACTTGTAAAGTCCAAAATGAGACATCGTACGGGCGCTATTATTCCAATAAATCCTAGGTAGTGGGGCAGTAACGTCAAGTAATGTGCGTTATCTATGTAGTAACATCTTTACGTATTCAAGAGCTGCCACAGCCGACCGGCCGGTACGAAACGACCCTCGTGACCAGTGCGGGACTGTCCGGCCAGAGAAGGTTTAGAATACCCCCGATATAAGGGGGGGGGGGTTGCACGCTTGTACTACCGCAAACCACCAATGAACTTGTACCTCGCCTGCACACATCCGCCACTAGAACCATGTTTCTCCAAGCCTCCCTGAACAGAACGGCGAAAAAAGATAGAGGATGTATCCGGAAACTTTTTTTAAAAAAACACCCTTCAACCCGGCGTAAGTGTTTAGTTTTTAACATTTCAAAACATCACTTTTGCTCACTAAAAAGCCTGCGCACCCTTTTCTAAGATCTTAGTGTGAATAGGTACGCCAAGAATAACAAAATTAGTGGCCCAAGGCATACAAATGTTGCTATAATACTAAGACACAACACTAAAAATATTTTAACCCTTAAAATAACCAGAAAATCCCCCCCAATAACTGAGTTAGGGGCAGAGAAAAATACAGATTCAGCAAGGGAAACCCCGGGAATTATTTGCCAAACTTTCTACATATTTCCTCCACGGTTTCCCACAGTGTTATTCGCCTGCTTCAATGTTGCGTGGAGCCACTATCTATCCGATGTGGGGGCGCGCGTTCCGGATCCAAGTCCGGATCACTGGTACTCGTACGAGTATAGATGGTACCGGCATGCAACGGAAGATCAAACCCAAGTTACACCCCCCGCAATCGACCGTATTCCAAACCATTCGCCCCTCCCTCCCCCTCCCCCTCCCCAATCCGCCTGACAGTGAAACGCCACGGCGCGCCTGCGGGCATCACGCTCGTACGAGTAGCAGGCAAGAAGTATGACATTATAATACGAGTTTTGCTGTGTTTGCATGGTATGGGCGCACGAAAACGCACGGACTTTATTTGGCATACTGTGAAGTATATTTTTTCCCCCAATCCCTAACACCGGATGCTACAACGAATGAGTTTATTTATTTATCATAGGTAGCGTGCCCCGCGATTACTCAAGCACCGCGCCAGTAAATTTTCGAATCGAACTTAGAATACCACGCCATCGAAAATGTCAAACGGGCGAAACCCCACTGTTGGAAGCTCCCACATCTGCAATTGCGAAGAAGAATGTTGACAAAAAAAAGTGGGCTTTCCCTGCCCCCCCCCCCGCCTTGTTGAAGGCGGCTCCCGGATATGTAACATGAACAGCAGTGGAGACCGCCAGAGCCTCGCCGGGGGGGTTATTTGCCTTACTTGGAGACCTGTAGCAGGGGATCCCAAACAGATAAATAGATGGAAACTTGATTGGACGAGTGATATTACATGACGATGGTATGTCGTGCGACACAACCCCTCCCTCCCCACTCATGCAGCAAGGAAGGGAGGGGTGTTGCTGGTCCATCGTCTATTCGGCGGGTAGCTAGCTAGCTAACTAGCCTTTCGTAATGGCATATGCTACAAAATAAAGTTTCAAGAGCTCCAGGCTCTTGGCATACTAGCAGCCCTGCCTTGGGCTGGCTTGGGCATGAGGGATCAGTATTGTGGTATCGGAGTCCCCCGATATCAGGGGGGGGGGAAGAAATTACTGTACTAGTACAGGTACTCGTACTCGTACGTACAGTATCTGACAAGATAACGTGCTCCCATGAGTGGCGCTAGATGCTCTGCGGTCCGGCCTACGGTGGGCTGTGGGGCCACTATTCGGCGAGATCCCGACGAACAAGATGCAATCTACGTGTGAGGAAAAAAAAAACCCCCCCCCCGTGCACATAGACTTGGATTTCGGATCGATATTATCCGGCAAGAGGTTTTTATGCACTCGAGGAACTCGTACAATACGGACGTCTTACTCTTAGCTCCGATAGGTCGCGTAGAAAGGGTACAAAAGGCTTAAGTACGAGTACCACCTACCAGTAGGAGTAGAGCTACAGTACATACAGCATAGTTATGGTGAGATATAGGTATCACCCGGACGAAATTGACGAGACAGACCCTGGCGCGTAACGTTACACTGCCTCACAATCTCTCGTCGCGTGTCCCGGCGTTGGAACAGGAGATTACAGCATTCTATTTCCCTCCCATCACGTTTTTGGAGTTGCTCTGGCGGCGGCGGCCGACAACCCCACCCACCACCCCCCAGAAGTAACGTTGCCGTCGATCCTCTTTTTTTCCTCTTTTCTTTTTTTTCTTCTCCCGTCGCTGAACTTCTATTCGTTCAGCTCTCATCGTATCATGCGTACTGTACCCGAGAAAAAGTTTCGAAAAAGTTTTACTTCTCAAAGCTCTGTTCGGGACTTGTGTTGGCCTTGTTGACCTGGTTCTGGTTCCGACCCCCCCGCTTTCGATTTTTCCATTTCGTTTTAGCAGTCATTGGGTCGTTCCGGGTTCGGAATGTTGTTATCTTTGCCATTACTAAGCCCCTTGACATACGACAACGCGTAACAGCAATGATACGGTACAGTTACTGGTACGGCTCTTTTACTGTACTCGAGCACCGGTACCCCTAGCCCGGGTAGATAGCTAGGCGGGGTGACACGTGACAAGCACACTGTACTGGTACCGGTAGAGCACAGTACTATACGCCATCAAGAACCCCCGTCATAACGAATGACAGACGACAAGGCTAGGAGAGTGTACTCGTACGGTGCACTTTGGTGGGAAGCCACAGATACCCTGTTCTGGATGCGCTGTGTTGCGAATAAGTGGATAGTACTCGTACAGTACCGGTATGATACCGTATGTCGTGGATCCACCGCTAGACTATTCAGGACTAATACAGTTCCTTCCGGGCAGGTCACCAGCGATCCGCAAAAATACGCAATCAGGGTTTTAGAGTCCAGGCTTCGAACTTGTACCGTACTAACTTAGTACAATGCTCGAGCAAGGCGCAGCGTCAGCAAGGTAACTTTCCCTGACCGGGGGGACGCCTTGGCTGTGGGATGGGGAATGGGCTGCCGTAGATGGCCCAAGTTCTTTGATGGCAAGGTCGCCGACTTATACCAGAATCCAAGAGTTCAAAGACAGGCTCTCGGGTGCCGATACGTGTACTTGTACCCGGGGACATCACTGGTCCTCTCGGAGCCGAAATAACCGAACCTGCATGGGAAAAGGAGACGGAGCCCGGGGGTAGAGGCTTAATCGAGGGTATGGGTACAATACTGGACGCTTCCTCCCTCCTGAATCACCAGTGCTCGAGTACCGGCACCATACTAGACTAGAGCTCCAAGACCTCGATTGCGCCTCGATAGCCCGAGAGATAAGGGGTGGTGGAAGCGTACCGGTACCGTACAAGTAAAGGCCCACAACCCTCACATGAAACATGAAACATGGAAATCTGGAGAGGGCTGGCAAAAATCACCGACCGGAAGTGGCAAGGTTGAACGAGCGAGGTCAGAAAAGGTACAAGTACTCGAGCACGGGACCCGTTTGAGTCAGCCACAAGACTAAGAATTTTCCTTATCTGTGCAAAAATTCGCAAAACCAACGAGGGAGAGATAAGCGGACGAAAGAGGCTTAGGCGGGCAGGGGGTCCGTCCCATGCCAAGGTCTTGGAATTTGGAACTGGGGAGTGGGAATTTCATTTCGGAAAAGGGGAGAGGAGAGGGTTCTCTAACCAACCAACGGGGATTGGAAATCGAAATTCCAATTCCGGTTGGGGTTCAAGAAACCTCAGTATCACATTTTTAGTACAATACAAGTACAGTAAAGATATGCTTCACGTGTGTTGCTGTACCGGACGGTACCGGTAGGAGGCGAAACCCACCCCCCCAAAGTAACAAGAGTTTGCACCTTCCAGGGCGGCTTTTAATTGATCTGGGCGTTTAATATGAGTAATCGCCGCGGGTCAAGCCTGGACAAAGAGGCCTCTGATCGCCTTCCAGGCAAATGCCAAGCTACCGCGGTACATGACATTCTAGCCGTGCAAATACTTGTGTCAACATGCTTACCGTACCCTACTCGAGTATTCAATTCCCGTGAACTGATGAGGAAGACGCACCGTGCTGATACGGCAGTGTATTCTACTCGTGCTTGTATCGGTACCTGGTACTCCATCATTCCTGCGAATGTCCAGTCGCGAGATGTTTCCCCAAAAATAGTCTAGTGGGAGGATGCATGCTGTACCGCACTTGCACCGATCCATTTTGCCTTACCGTATTGTGACCGAGTGAGTGAGATCGCTCCCGACCTCACTCACTTTTAGAAAGACACTACACTAATAAAAAACCCTATCAACCATTGTGTAACACAGTCTACCCTCCGATTATCTCCCCTTCCGAGGGGACGCTTTTCTTATTAAACTTCCTTACCTCCCCCTTCCTGAAAGATTCGTGGCCGGGTCCGAATATCATACTTCCAGCGCAGTGCACGGAAAGCTCGAATTCGGCAAACATTCTTACGAGCAGAGGCGGAAATTCGGGTCGACTTTTTCTCCCCCACCCGGATATTGAGATAAGGGAAGCTTCAAGATGTCGTACATATGGATGGGGTCTCCGGGGAACTTCAGCACGGATCCTACCGTGACGAACAATGAAACTGGAGGTGATTCTAGTAAGTCCTGTTTACTCCCGAAGCCGTCATTTGCTGCCTACCCTTTGTGCCTACCTTTTGGTGGTTTCAGTTCACTAAGAGCTTCGGCTTTACTCTAGGACTGGAGAATCTGAACCGATGGTACACGAAAGGGGATCCAGCGTATATTATTGTCTGCTCGGCCATGGTACTTCTCATGGTGCCCGGACTCGGCTTCCTCTACAGCGGTCTCGCGCGCCGCAAGTCTGCACTCTCCCTCATCTGGGCCTGCATAGGTTCATCGGCGATTGTCACTTTCCAATGGTACTTGTGGGGATACTCGTTAGCCTTCTCCAGAACCGCGACGAATGGATTCATCGGAGACCTCCACCACGCTTTTCTGCTGAACACACTCGGCGTCCCATCACCCAGCCCTCTCGTTGCGGAGATCCTGTTCAGTTTTTACCAGATGCAATTCGCTGCCGTTACCGTTGCCATCGTTATGGGTGCTATTGCTGAGCGAGGGAGGGTCCTACCCGCTATGGTCTTTGCTTTCGTGTGGACCACTCTCGTTTACTGCCCCATTGCCTGCTGGGCATGGAACCCTAATGGATGGGCCTTCGGTTATGGTGTTTTGGATTATGCTGGTATGTATCGGGAATTCGCTGGCTCACAGCTTCGATCAAGCTAATACCGTAAATAGGCGGTGGACCCGTCGAGATCGCATCCGGAGTGGGCGCGCTTGCATACTCCTTAGTCCTCGGTAAACGTCAGGAGAAGATGCTGCTCAACTTCAGGCCCCACAATGTATCCTTGATCACCCTCGGCACCATACTTCTCTGGTTCGGCTGGCTCGGGTTCAATGGTGGATCGTCCTACGGTGCCAACCTTCGTGCGGTTGTGGCTTGCTGGAACACCAATCTCACAGCCATCTTCTCCGGCGCAACATGGGTCCTCCTCGACTTCAGGTTGGCAAAGAAATGGTCAATGGTCGGTCTCTGCTCGGGCCTCATCTCCGGCCTCGTCGCAGCTACGCCGGCGTCCGGTTTCATCATGCCCCACGCCAGTATTCTCCTGGGAGTTGTCACGGGTGTTGTCTGCAACTATGGCACCAAGGTGAAGTATCTCGTCCGCATCGACGACGCAATGGATGTATTCGCGGAACACGGTATCGCTGGCATGGTCGGCCTCATCTTCAATGCCCTATTCGGCGCCGACTACATCATCGGCCTCGACGGCGTGAACGCAAGCTACACGGGCGGCTTCGTCAACAAGAAGTGGAAGCAGCTCTACATCCAGCTCGCCTACATCGTCGCTTGCATCGCCTACACTTTCGTCATGACCACTCTTATCTGCTTCGTCATTAACGCGATCCCGGGCCTCAAGCTTCGCGCCAGCGAGCAGGCCGAGCTCTTGGGCATGGACGACGACCAACTCGGCGAGTTTGCGTACGATTACGTTGAGGTTCGGAGGGACTATCTGGCTTGGACACCAGCTAAAGAGCATCATGACGGGCATACACCCGTTACTGGTATGGATAACCCCCCCCCTCTCTAACTTTTCCTCACCTCCGACATTGGGCTAACATCAAGTTCATCGATTACAGCTGGAGATCGTCATGGTATCGCTGCGCACAGCCAGATGATTGAGGGACACCAACCACAACATTCAGAACCCCCAAGTGAGATGGTTGGGTTGGAAGGGGAGAAGTCCAAGAAACAATAGTTGGTTTCTCTGATCGTCCTTCTCCCCCTTTTCTTTCCATCTGATCGCCGTTTTCCACCTTTAATATCCGTCTTGTCCTAATCCCTATCCACCGATCTATATCTGTGTTGGCCAGCGAGTCGTTTTGTTTGTGTTTTCTTCTTTTTTTTCTTTTATGCAAAACGATCAGGGATTGGAGGGGTCCTTTTTTTTCTTTTCTTTTCTGTATCTAGGTAACTTATTGTTTAAAATACGGTAGGCTTTTCATTTTTTACCTTCCACCTTTCTACAACAGCAACTCTGTGGTGTGTTTGGTACTCGAGGATGATGTAGGGAGCGATGGATTGATTTATTCATACCGGTATTGGTATGATATTTGTTGTTGTCGCCATACCGACCGGTACAACTTTATCAAATTTCGAAAAAAAAAAAAAAAGGTTGTGACTGCTACCGCCTTGTTTTTCTCTTTGCTTTTATTTTTTTTATTTTTATTTTTTTTGTCCCATACGTAATCTCCCACGAAGCAATTTCCTCCCTCCTCCCCCTCGCTAGCGATCTTAACTTATCAACTTTAACAACCCCCCCCCCGGTTTTAATTTAGTTATCATGGAGAAAGAAAAAAAAACTAATCCACCCGACCGACCCCAACCCGTGGGGGGCATCTAAAGAAAAAGAAAAAGAAAAGAAAAAATAATAACCGAGAAAAACATGGGGACGAACCTTACAAGTCATTACAACCCGTTTAACTTTAAGGAAAAATGGTAGCCTAATTCAATACAGCATGATACAAGTCATCCAAGACGCTCGGACAATCGAAAAACTCCCCACCTACCGTACCTCCCTTACCCCCCCCGTTTACTATATGCCATCTTGTAATAAGTTCTACGAGTAGATTTCTCCGGAAAAGTATCGTACTATGCTCGAGTGCTAGCACTAGCACTAGTACTTGTAGACGGCAGCTGTGGGATAAAATAGTGGGAATAATAGAAAAATGGGTAGGGGTGGTTAGGTTAGGTTAATCAATAACTTGTACCTGGTACCGGCTGTGATTGCTACCCAGCACCTCCTCGCGCTCGATGTATCGTACTGGTACTCGAGCGCTAACTTAGTACAAGTCCCAGGGATAATGTTTTCGCACAGTTAATTTAGGTTAACCCGCAGAATAATCCCTGTCTTGTACGAAAACATCTCCCCTGGCACTTGTACCCGACGAGCAAATGATAACTACGGAACGCCCCGGCTCGCTTGAGTCCACCCACCCACCCACAGCATAATCACCCCTTTCCTATTCATCTCTAGCTCTAGCTCTCATTGCTAAGGGGGGGGGGATCATGTCTTGACGCCAAGAGAAGGGTCTTATCTCCTCCCCCTTCGTGTATTCACGGGAGTGTCACTGTACCCGAGTACTGCACGAGTACTCGTACAGGTACTGTAGTTTCCCGGTAATCTATCATAGGAGGCGCGAGGCTGCTCGTATACTGTGCATGAAAAGCCTACAGGACCGCACCGTACTCGTTTACGCTCCTGCCTACCACCGTACGAACAATAAAAGTATGATAGCAGGAAAGTTGAAAGGGAAGTGAAAGGGATGGGGTAAAAAAATAGGGAAAAAAAGACTATTTACCAGTTACTCGTACCGTATAATTCTTATCGCCATTTCCGCCACCCCCCCCTCTCCCCCCTTTCCATGTCCAAGCCGAACTGAACTCGGAGCGTTAGTGTGGTGGGTGGTGGTGCGCTGTGGGAAGGTTTGTCACATTTCGCCGAGAGTCCTTTTAACTTTTTTTACGGGATTCGCGATTTACTCGTGCGTTGCGTGCGTGCATGCGTGCATGCGTGCATAAGGACCATCGGTGGATTCCGCTCCACCCTGTATGGTTAGCTTTTGTGCTCTCTCTCCCTCTCGCTCGTGAAGGTGAAGGTGAAAAGTGAAAGTGAAGTCTGAAAGTGAAGGGTGCACTTGCGGGTATCACGCTCTGGTACCGGCTCTGTTCACGGCACGGTACTTGAAAGGTGGGGGGCATCATGTGCTCTTCAAAAAAAAAAAACGGAACAAAGAGATACCGTACCGCTCGTACAGTATTGGACTGCATTTTCACTATCGTACCGGTATGGCGGATTTCGGATTTCGCGAGCGGATACGGGTAATGTTCTGTAGACTACCGTACTGTAACCGGGACTCGAGTATTTGTATCGCACCGTGTTCAGGTTGTTTTGGCAGTGGAGGGGAAGGAGGAAGTCAGTTCCAGGGAGAGGGGGGGAGGCGGGAAATAATTAATTAATTAATTAATTATTCTGTATTCGAGTGTGCTATATCGGTTTGCGTGAGGATGCGAAACCCTAGGGATCAATTCGGGACTTGGTTGCTCGAAAAGGAAAACTTTTTTTCTCCTTCGACGCCAAGGCGGGGGAGGGTTCCCCAACGAACCGTTATGATATCATGATCTGTCTCCAATTTTGAGGTTGTCATGGTCGCTTTACCGTTATGACCAGATCAGGCCTTTTTTGGACCCTATCCCTGTACTTGTTGTTATTGGAGAGTTTTCATTTCATTTCAAGTGATTTTTTTTTTCACTTGAGGATCTTCCCGACCAGCCATAGCACTGAGGGTGACTCATACCGTACGGTACTCCTCAAGTCAGCAGAGATCCATTCGACAACTTCATATGAAGCCAATGAGCAAAACCATCTCATAAAGTTCCCCGTAGTACCACAGTAGTACGGCCCTGTAACCCATCTCAAACCTTGACAGCCGCACAAAATTTTCCAATACTCGAGTACTCGAGTACAAATAACGTGCAAGCCCTATTACCATACTCGTACCACGTCGCAAAAAAAACCCCCGCGTCTATGAAAGAAAAGGTTCTTGTCTAATTGGTCGGTTCCGGGACTCGCAAGGTGTGGATGGTAGGACCTTGTTTGCGGTACCGGCTCCCGATAACATTCTGGGGCCTTTCACAGTGTTTGTAACTTGTGGTACCGTGTTATCTCGTCGAATATGTGTGGCACCTTGGTGCAGCACCGATCCACGCGGATAAATTAAGATATATCACAATGCTGGGTTGACGGGAGGATGCCCATCCAGAGTGGTCACCACCTCCGACTCCCATTTTTCTTTTCGGCTGGTGTGAGGGCTGGCCGGAACTAAGTTAGTGCTTTGATAGGGGAATTCTGTTTGACTTTGAGATGTAGAGGATCTTTGGTCAGTCTTCTGATGGGGATTGTGGGTCTATTAGATGATTGTGTGGATGAATCTCTGCATATTGATGGAGAGAGAAGGTTGGAATAGAGACTTTGCGATTTCGCATCCAAAGTCAAATTCTAGCGATCTCATTGGCCCAGAACCCTGTTTGACCCACATCCAGAGTCTTTTCGCAAAGTCCCTAATATCTCGTATTTTCGTGGAGATGCTGGGACTGCAGCTGGGTCAAACTTTTTGTAGGAGGACCCGGCAAATTAAGCTGCAGATGTCCCTCACCATGCTCGACTTTACCGAGCCCTTCTGTCTTGGAACGGAGCTTGGAACCCTGAACGGAGATACTCGATTTGGCCGGGCACTGACGATTCGGCGTCATAACTTTCTCGCGCGAAATCGGTATTGCCAAGACTGGTTTAACCAAATGTGTATCTAGCGTGGGGGACGATAAGGGCTGCGATAAGTAGTTTTGTTGTCTGAGTTGTGAGGTTTCTGCCGGGGTGAGATACGGGGGCATGATGGACGGGGGTTGAGGGTGAATTTTTTTTTCATTTGCAGAGGGTGAGCAATCGGCGAACTTTGACCCCCGGTGTTCGCCTGGGTGCTGGCTTGTCGCCAATTGCCATCTAGATGATTATCATGCTGCCGTTCGATAGAAATCGAGTGGGGACTTGTTGGTTGTTCAGAATGTGTAAAGTGCGAGTTGGTATAATGCCTTGATAGCGGGACCCCCACATCTCGGTCGGGAGGCGGTTGTTGGAGGCAGCACGAGTGCCGTAGTCGCTCCTCGATCGCAATGTCGGACATGTCAGGGTTGCGATCTTGCAGGTGGTAGGGAGCACGTAGATTCGGGTCCTTCAACACCGTTAATAAAGGGCTGTGCTAGCTCAGTACGGTATTAAGTGTTTGTTATACAGGTAGTATCGGTCGGGCCCGAGTAGTGACATCTGTCGGTTTTCCTATCACCCCGCACAACGGGATACGGGAAATGATACATAGCTCCGCACTGCGCTAATGTTTTCATAGCCATCACCTGTTCTCACTCGCTTATGCTGCCGGTCCCCTTTGCTTCTTGCCAATATCCAACTAGCACACTTCTCACAGTTCCTCTGATCCCGTCCATCATAGGCCAGAGGGCCTGCGAACAACTGCTGCTCGTGATGAAGTGCTCTTTCTATCACGCTTCTAGTGCCATAACCGGCTAAATTAGTGTTCGAATTCTTTGATAACGGCAGATGTACCCAAACCTATGAAAACGAAACTGAAAGGTCGTGCAGGAACTTTGAGGTATGGTACGTAGTTACTGCCAAGTCTTAAGACAAAGCCACCCACTTTCCGGTATACTAAAATGACAACATCCGTGGCGCTAGTACCATCATTCTGCGGGGTGCTCGATCCTCTCTGGATTGAATATCTCCGGAGCCGGAGATCTGCGGAGAAGCCTGGCAGACGTTTCCTTGTGTGCCCCCCTTCGAGGCATAGAGTGGTGTTAGACTGGTTGTTTTTGAAAAGGTGGGGGGGGGGGGTACCCGATCGGTCTGGAGAAATGTATGATCGCCTGCGAGGGCACTATACTCGAGTACCCAGGTACTGTGGGAGATGAGGCTATCTTGGGAAGAAATGGCGTGGCTAGCGGCACTCGGAAACCGCGAGCGAATGTAGGACCGATTCAGTGTGCTGGGTGGGACGGCTTGAATGAGAGTATGTGATCACATGTCATCACTCGAAAGCTCATGGATCTGGTCTTGTTTGTTGGTGAGTTATCATAATATTTGAGTATTAGGGTTTGGGTGCTGGGGTATGTGTTGAGTGCATTTCTCATTCTGGGGATTTTTAGACCTGTTCGACTCGGTGGCTATCCCATACACGATTGCCGAGGGGGCCGGAGATGCTCAGAATCTGGGATCCACATGGTGCCACTGGGTTACACCATCCCTATCCTCTAAAAATTACAAAGGCGGGCGATGTAACCAACTTGAATTTCCGAGGAACTCGAGCAAGCGTGATGTACCCCGGCAGGTTCCCTTAACGTGGGCATTTTATACATTATCAGGTGACCTAAGGCCGGGGGCACGTGCAGAGCTCGTTGAAGTGCGGTATGTTTCCGTCCGATCCATATGTGCACGCACCCACGCAATTGAGATAAAGACGTGACATCATGCCAGTACCCTGATTAGTGCATAATACACTACTGGTATTCCTTCAGGCGATCATTAGGGCGGGGGCCTACCGTGATCGAAGATACCGGCACTCCGGTATCGGTGCATCAGTTACCCGCAGCACGGCAATCAAGTGCAGAAGCGACGTGGGTCGGAATAGAGCTTATGGGAGGCGGTGGGTGGGTGACTGTACACGTACAAGTACAAGCACTAGAGTACTCGAGTACTTGAACGGATGGTATTTCAGGGGCGGCGGCGTGTCGCGAGAGAGATTTGCTCGGGGGTTGAAAGGGACAGTGTGTGTAGATGGCAGGGGGTCTTGTGCAACGGCGGCTGGTACGGGAGGAGGATAGAACGCCGCGTGGCTACTCGTGATCGCGATTGTGCGAAGTACCTCACCCTAGGTTAGACATTAACTATCGGGTGGTAACTCAATTAGCGGATTTTTCGGTAAATTTTCAAAACTTCTAGATTTTGGTCATCAATAACGCGGCAAACGTGATGAATTCGACCGATGGGATTTAACGATATCGGGGGAGATACGGATCTTGTAGCAGAAGTCCTTTGGTGTAAGGTATGATATGGCCAACAGGGATCCAGAAGATTTGTTCTAAACGTCTGCCGGGTGCCGCATAATGCAGATCTCAACTATCTAATTAGATTTCTGTTCATTTGTTGTATCAGGCTGGCCGGGAATTAGGGGTCTGAGATCTATCGTCCGGGGAATAGACGTGTGCGGCGCGGTTGGAGTACCCCTTCCGGCCCTTCCGAGAGTTCTCAAGCCTAATAGAAGACCTTCTGGGGAGGTGCCCGAGAGTCCGGAGTTGGAGCTTTGGGGCTCCAAACCCCGAGAATCTTAAGACACGGGAGAGCAAGCACTCTAGCGGCTGACATCCCTCTGAAAAGTCATGGTAACTAGCCCAAGAGGCGGAGGTGTATTTTTCTCGATAGGGGGTCCAGGCCTGATGTCACCCCAATCTACCGAGTCGTGAATCTTTTGAACTAGGCCCCCGCACGTGGGCCGGAGCCACTACCTAGGCTTGCTAGAGATAGTAATAGCCTCTCACCAGTGTTGGTAGAGCGAGGGTTTGAATCAGGTTATCACAAGATGTCACTCGAGCCAACCTTACGGTTCGAATGGCAAGTTTACATAGCCTATCAGGGGATACAGTACAATATGAGACAGCGGGGTGGCTTGCGATAAACTCACCGGACGTAGTTACCCAGTCCATAATAACGACGCTTTGGATCACGATGGAAGTAATTGAGAGTTTAGATATAGCATGCGGAGGACGAAAGGAAAGCTCAGTTAAGTTGCACGTAGTATCTGGGCAGAATATCATGAACAAAGCTTGGCTCCTCCTCAATAGCGTCCCCCCTGGATAGAAGCCCTATATTCTACCAAATTCTTATCACTGGGCCGTTTGCTAACCAATGCCTGACTTACGTAGTCCGACGATCAATAAATAATCCTCTTGTTGGTGCGAACGAAATCCAATTTTTTCATTGTTTTCTGTGCCTTATAGGTTTCTCTTTTTACTGGATATGAAATTGCGAGCTCTCGTCCACTTACGATCCAATTCTTAGGTGTCTGATATTAATGGAGAAGCATGCTTCTTAGTCTTTCGAATAAGTGGAACATTGTGATGTGGATATATTGTCATGGACGCACGGTTTCATCGTGAGGGAGATACCTAGGTAATCTCATCATTTGGCCATGGAAGAATGGGGAATGTTCGATATTTTCGGGGAGACGGCCCCCGGCACTTTTTTCTTAGTTGAAAAATAATTGGAGTTTCGGTGTCGGCCGGAAAATTATTTCGGACTTATCCCTACGGGAGCACAAATATGGAAAAGTTGGAATTGGGTTCGTGGCTTACAATCCAATCACCTGGTGAGAGAGAGGATTAGAACTTTGTCCGGGGCTCCATGGAAGGGGGTATATCAGCTTGCGCAGTGGTAAAAAGAACCGAATAGGATGGGACTTCGCTGTGATGGGATAACTAGGATAAGTATGTACTTCGTCTTGTACCCTTCTCGCTCTCTAACTAATCGGCAAGGACGGGTTCATAAATAAAACATCAAAGCAACCTGGACCTTCCATGGGTTGCGGCACTCGTCTCTGATTCCACACATGTTCGAGTTCCTCCGCCCACTTCCGTGATAACAAAGGAAAGACATATCTCTAGAATTCTCTTCCAACATAGTGCCTCCGAACAATAAAACGAACTCCAATGACTTCCAGAAACAACTTTGCCCTTCCAGCATCCTTCCCGTGTCCTCCATGGCCAACCACAACACACTATCTTTCTCGATTCCAACAGAAATACCACCAACACAATGTTAGGGAACAATCGCCGAAGCTGTGACTGGGATGTCGTAATGGTTTCCTGGATCTATCAGGGGTGATTCGCGCTGCGGAGGGAAGTTACCACCGTACAGTATAGTACAACACAAGCTGATCTCCAACCCGCTTCGTGGCGCAGTGCCTATCCTCCACACTAGCAGGGCAGGATTACCGGATATTAAAAACCTTTCCTCGATTCCTCGATTGCGCTATCCATCATCCGGCCGTCGTGTCTCCGGGTTGGAGTCACTATTTTCGTGGTGTATCACCGCCACAAGGGAGTGGCTTCAATCCGGTGACTTGAGTAGTGGCGTGGCGTAGTTGACTTGTCGGATGGCGCATGTGATGAATCACGATAGGTGGGTTGGTCCCCGAACCGGACACTGTATCAAACCTCAACCCCCAGCCTCGAATATACACTCACACCCGGCTGCCCCGGATCGCGCTGAACAGGATACGGTACTCCACTGAACCGTACAAAATCTTTGGCACCTCCGGGTTCTCATAGAAATTCACTCATTGAACCGGAGGAGGGGGTTTTCGGATTCATATGATAAGCAGGGCCAAGTGTAAAGGCGGTAGGAAAGAAAGAAAAAGGGATGCAGAGAAGGGGAAGGAAAAAGAAACGAAAAAGAAACGAAAAAGGGTGTCGTGGGCTTAGAGACAAATTGGGGCATGGGGACGGTACGGGACATCACTACCATATGTACCATCTTGGTAGTGATGTGGAGGAGGACGAAGATGCTATCATACGCGCGTGGCTACCGGATGGAGGATTAGAAGTGTTAATAGAAAGTTGATTCCTTTATCAATCGGAAAACGGGGAGCTAGGAAAAACCTAAGCTGGATATCCTCGCAACGGCGGGATTCTGTTGTATAGGAGGATATATAGATTTAATAAGTCATCATGAAGGAGTCGGGGGATCCTAAAGGGTTGGGAGATGCGATTGGAGCAAGGCATGAATATGAACGAAATGTACCGGGTTGGTTGGTTGGTTGTGGGATCTGGCGTGTATCGTTTTTTGGATATCTGAGAAATTTGTGCTGGATCCAAAGGCTCGTTCGGAAATCTTGAAGCTGGGATTTTGGGTAATCATTGTATCGCATTTCGAGGGGAATATGGCTCTTTTGATTTGTCATGGTATCCATTAATGGTATCATAAGTAATATACACTACGGTGTGCGTCAGCGCAATATGAAACCTAAGAAGACTCTCGAATGCCAGAGAGCCTTCGAGAATAGCATGATAAGCGGGTATTTAAAACTCTGCGTTAAAAACCCTATTGCGCGAAAGTATTGAGGTCTGCATGATATGTTCGAAAGGGTGATTTCGATACTAAAAACACCCCATGAGCAAAGAGGGTACGATACATACCCTTGATTATTTAGTATATATATTCCAAATTCAATACCCAAGATCGCAAGGATCCAGGCCTGTAAACCCCCCACCATCTATAGCACAACCACGAGGCATATACAACGATCGCCAAAGAGATCGTACTCTGTCCTAAGCCAACGACTTCCGAACGGTATGTGCAACATAAAGCCGGATGAACAACGCGACAACGCAAAACCCTGCAACCTCTCCGTATGCTAGATAGGCAACCCTTAGCCATAGCGTCCTGGCCCAGTATTGATGTGCGTACGTATTCGAACTCAGGATAATTCTTGAGTCTGGATTCTGCCCGACGATACCGGACATGCACCAACAGTTCCGGAAGACTCCCGTTATCTGAAGGAGGGAGCCCCCGATTAGGACGAGGACGGCGTTGAGGCAGCCCATTATATGATAGATAACTGTTACGACCTGATACGTTCGGATATATTCGGACTCTTCCAGGGTGTCTTTGGCGACGCGGATCATTGCGTTGAGGAGCGCTATTGAGGCGTAGAGGACGTGGTTGATTGAGCGGCATCCGAGACTTACTTTTGGGGTGGTGTAAGAAACTGGTCAAGGATGGAGATCGTTAGATATTTTGGCAGTAATTTTGCGAGGAGTGGGAGACGAACGGATCGCAGCGCATGCACAGGAAAAGAGGACGAAGAACCAGGAGAGCAGTTGTGTGATAAGATACATCGCCTAGCGTAGGTTGAGCTCTGTTAGTGGGGTTAATAGAACTATGCGGGAAGGTGTGGCAAACCGTTGGATGATGCCTTGAGTACCAATCCGGCCAGAATATATGATAACTCCAGATTCCCTCGGTTGGCCGTGCAATGTCGACTCCATTCTTATGGAGCCATCGAACCCAGTTTCGGGTGTTTCGATATCTTTTATGTAACGGCACTCCCTTGCACTCCAGGTTTCCCGCGAAGAGATCTCTCGGGTTGAGAAGCATCGGGGGATGCGGCGCCGGGTATGGTGACAGGGACTTTATCGCGGTGTAGTAGGATTGATCTAGTGTTTGGGCTGCCTGGTTATCCCACCCAACCTTTGATAATTGGGCGATGGTGTGATTCTCAATTACTCCACGTAGGATTATTTCCATGCCACTGCGAACTGCATCGAGGTTCGAGTGTGAAGCAAAGCAATTGGCGAAGACCGAGAGCAATAGGATCCAATTGTACCAAACGCCATAACTGTCAGGTTTAGGATATGCAACACCTCATAAAAGGGTTAGGAAAGGTGGGACTTACGCTAGACTGTGTCTGTAATGTATGTTGGATTAGTATGTATGCCACCACAATGAGCATTCCACCTGAAGGAAACTTACGAGGTACTATTATCACCAAGTTTCTGATAGGCGTCATAGAAAACTGCGGCTGCAACGCCAATATATAGCGCAATGGGTAAGACCACGGATGTATTAAATTTCTTTCTAGCGCTCCAGATGACTCGCCCCGCACTCCGCGTGTACTCTCTCGCACGACTGGACCCGGCCACCAATTCAATGGTGTTCCTCGCCGGAACATTCCAAAAGTCTGCCTGCTCTGCTAGGATGACAATAAGAATAAGGTTCCGTTCCCTCTTCCCATTGAGCGGCTTTTGCATTGATAAACAGAGTGTCCAGTCGGCAATCATCTCCGCCAGTGCCCCGTTAAACGCGCTGGCAGGATCCCCCAATATCTGAATATATTCCACAAGGGGAAACCACCAATTAGCAACATACTTGTCCCATTGTTTCTCCTTCTTTGACCGTCGGAAGTATTGTTCGCTGCTTTTGAGATGTTCGGAAATGGGTAGTAGGAACAGAAGTGCCGAGGCGGGGATAACCCATGCTGCTAACGGTGACAGCCATTGACTAGTATCGCTTACTTCAAAGTCACCGCTTGCTTCGCAGACCTTATGGCACCAGGAATAGGTAGTCGCAATCTCCGGAGCCCATTTCTTATCAGGATCGGTCTCGGAAGAGTTGTAAGAGGAATGACAGGCGTCCCACTGAAGTGGTCCAAGCTCCTCGGAGACGGGAACGAGGGTGCAGCATTTTTGGAAATCAACAGCTGCCGTTATAGGCTTAGCTATGAAGAAAATCAGAAACAATAGGGGCGGTACGGCCGGCCACAGCGTCGGTGGGCCCCGCATGTTGGGTATGATATGCAAGGAATGCGATACCGAATGTTAGAAGCCGCGATAGAATTATGGGGTGGTCGAAATGGGGAAAAACGATCATCAGGGAGACCAGACCTATTTAAATGTTCTCATCGAGTGCCTACGTGCAAGCTCTGATCCAACGTTGATTTATGTCCGTCGTGGCTTTCATTCCTCGGGAAAATCTAAGGTCCCGTTGCTAGGGTTGATCTCGAGGCCAACTGTCTCGTCCCAGACACCTGCGAAACCCGACAACTCTCAGTGCTGCTCTTTGGAATACTGTAACTTTGGGTTTGGAACGATTGGAGCAACGAGAGCAGAGCTAGGAACGCTTAAGTGGGGGAAATAGCGGAGCAATTCAGTAGTATGAGAATTAGAGGCTAAGCTGCGAGTAGAATCTGTAGGGGTTTAATTTATTTATGGGAAAGCTTAAGTTCTAGCTTTCGGTATCCTCGCTTCTCCGAGCGTAAGAGGGGGGACAAGACAAAACCAGCTTATACAATTCTTTGTGCCAAGCTCCTGCACTGCGCTGTGGTGAAACCTCAACACATTCGTGGTTCAAGGATCGACAATCCCTCCCCAAAGGCGATCACGTCCCAGATTATGATACGGATCACATTGTGGTGCTCAAGGCGCTGCTACCTTTTCTCGGGAAAAGAAATACCTGCCAGGGCTAAACCACTCACCCTCCTCCTTCTTTTCACCTATCGGGGTGAAATCAGGCGCTGGTGTCGCTCCGATGCCTCCTAGCCGATAGGGAAAGGACACGCTGCTTGGTTTTCTAGCCTTTGAAAGTGCAAGCGTAGGCTGAAGAAACACTTTACTGCTAGGATCGACATCCGGACACAGCCAAGAATGAAAGGGGGCACTTCGAATGCTTTGGCATTTTCGCTAGGTACCGGTCGTGCCGCCGGCATGGCACCGGACAAGTACCGTATTGTGCTGTACCGTACTCGCGCGGCTGTGTTGAAGCCGGCACCTGAGGTGACAATTCCATTACAAAGTGTCCGGCCTCAACTCCGCAGCGCGCCGAGTACTATATTATCTTCACTTTAACAGCCTTGATAACGTATGGTGCCATATCCTACCCAGTACCTCATGCGCGGTATTAGATTTCTCCTCGACTAGCCGGGACGAGTCCCACAAAGCTTTGACCAACGGACTGTGTAACTGCAACTTTGCCTCGGTTGGAGGTAACCTGCGGGAGGACAGGGCGGTCGAATGGGCAAGGTTTAACCAATTACAGATATCATTCTCTCTCCTGCCAGTGCTGGTAGTCGAGCTGTGTCTCATCAAAAGCGGGTTTGCCTTGCGCATCACTTTGGTCCGAATGATTCTTAGGCAGAAGTCTTCTGTCCTACCGTCCGCTCGAAACATCCGGGGAATGGGCGCGTACCTTACTTTCAGATGTACCAGACACAGCACAATATTTTCCTATCAAGAGATAGTGGGGGACTTGATCCACATGGACATCAAATATTGATTGCTAATGTCTACTGTAAAAAGCGAACTTAGGGACAAAATTTGTAAACTTGTAAACAGTAGGTTCTTCTGACCAACCCAAAAAGAAACTGATCCATCCCACGGCTGGGAACCAGCATCGAGCTTCGGGGACATCATAAAAGGTGGATGTCCTGTCAAGCTGCAGGCTGTCAAACTCCTGGCATTAGTTTGTGATGGATGAATGCAGCAAAAGGGCAATTCCGAATGGCTTGACTGCATCATCGATCATCACTGATGCAGCATATCGGAATTTCTGGAGCTCCCCGAGTTCTGACAATAATTGGTGTTGTCTGAGACTTTCGGAAGCAATTTTGGTCGGGGATTGGGAGCTTTGAAACGTCGGGAGGGTGACGTTTTGGGTTGGAAAGCCACGGGTGTGACGTGGACAGCTCCACTGTGCGTCTTTAGGATAATGCAGGTACTTTAACTACTACCGGTATAGTACTTGCCCTACTCGAGTATGGTGTGTAGCACTTGGACGAGTCCCTTCTTGGCAAAAACCCAACAATTTATTTACACGCTAATCCAAATTCGGTATGAGCCCGGGCCTGAATAGGGCTTGTTGCTGCTTGATACCAGTACGGTACCGTATTGTGCCAGTGGATTGTGAATTGGCTTTAACGACCTCTGGGTCCATAACCTTCAAATCTGATACATACTACTCATAATTCCTCAATCTGCTCAACTGGAACGCGGCGTTTTGGGGAAGTTAGACCATGGAGTTATTCTCCGATTAAACCTATATTGATATAACCATTAATATTTGGAAATGTCACTACGGGTCGAGTGTTGATACGGTACGTTTCTGGTCGAGGTGTTTTTTAGTTTTTTTTTTTTGGACGCCCCAGATAGTCTTTGCAGACCATACCGGGACCGGTATTTCACACAACTGATACCTGCGCAATACATGGCTAATAAAATTTCGTTTGGCGCAATCAACACCCTGTCGTGCTGGCTGCGCTCTTTCCATACCCGGAATTACCCGCGAGGACCACGGCCGTGGCTACTTCTACGATAGAAAATGGGCAAATGAAACCATCAGGTTAGGTGATGGGGCGGCCTTGTAGAAGCGCTAGATTGGCGGGTGCTGGGGGTTGATGACTTTGACCGGGGTAGGAACGCGGTGGCTCATGAACTTGCCTCTCTTTAGATACTCATGGGGAAACGCATCACCTAGCACTAACGGAAGCTGGAGGCAGTTGGGGTGGCAGGAAGGAGGGGGTATCGTTGTCACTGGCTCTATCACGGTTTTCTTTTTCCTGATTGTCTTGTTGGATTGCCTATTGGGCATGCGACTAGGCGAGATGTTGTTTTGTGATGCACAGTGAGTAGGCATGGGAAAGTGGTTTCGTTGGGCAGAGGGTATAGGTTTTTTGTTTTGAAGATACCCCTTGCCATGGGGCATCAGGTATGGGGCGTTTGCTTTGTTTCTTCCGCACCCTATCCCACTTAGAATACTGTGATTGGTTTGTGGTGTCATTGGGGACCATGGAGTATCTGCCGGGTTCTGGGTTATTGGAGGACCCCGGAGGATCATGGTTTGCCAGGATGGTGTGTTCCTCGAGGGATCGTGGGGGGTTATTTTTGGGTTTTCGGTGTTATAATAGTAGTATAGAGATATATATATCTCCCGGTCTGTCATTCGCTAGCATCTCTATCGATCGCTCAGTTTCGAGCCTATTATGATTGCACCTTCGCTACTTCATCCTTTTTGGGCTTCATGTGTAATCCTCTCGAATGAGGCATAGAGTTTACTGTCCTTGTCTTTCGCACCCACCAAGTTGGTAAATTACTATGAGTTTGTTATGACAAGTCACTCGGGATCAAACAATTGGACCCTGTTGGGAAAGATGAAGAAGAAAAGTTCTCTGAAATAAATAGATAGTATTCAGAACGGACAGTATTTAAGAAAATTGTAGTACCGGCCACACCATCAAGAAGCACCGGGTAGCCATCTACCCTTTTATACAAGTATTTCTGATCTCATAAGTATCCTTCCATTCGAAAACTGATACACTCGGCCCAATCTGCTATGATCGTCTCACTCAACCCCATTCGGTACATTTTACTGCTTTTAGTCTATCCTGTTCGTTCCACATCTCTTCCTTCCCTATCAGGAAGCTATATGATCATGCCTTACAGCAGACTTACAACAGACCCAAGAGCGAGGAAGGAGTATGACTGAGTGAGTGAGTGGTCGCAATGCAACCGCAGATGCGAGCTGTAAACCCGGAGGAACCCAAAGTCTAATCAAGGGTTGCTGGTATCACGGGTAGACTAGGATAATCTGGAGGGGCGGCAGCCGGACTGACTTGTTCCGAGAAAACTTATAGGTGAATTATCACGCGACGTAGGTAAGAAAAACTGTTTCTGTTTCAACTTCTCATTAGGTCTGTAGCGCTGAAACTGCTAAGGGGAATTATTCGGGTGACAGCGCGTCCGAACCCTAAGTTTACAATTGCCGGTTAACAGGATAGGATGATCTTTGGCGCAGGGCGATCGAAAAAAATTAAAATCAGAACTCTCGCGAGAAGGGAAGTATTCTTATTTAGTTGGAAAGAAATTTGAGGAGGAATGCTACTCCCTATAGTAGTCCGAAATAGCGATCCCCAGTGGCCAGTCCAACCCACGGTGCAAAGCATTCTTTGGCGGTCGTGTGGCGTGGCCGTGATTCTGGGGATCCTGGGCTATCCTCTCGAAGTCATATCCGGCCTCTGAAGCCCGGCGGTGTCTCGGCACCCACCAGACCATTTTCTTAACGCGGCCCAGGCCAACGCTGGACAATGGCCGGGGGATCCGGGGATATATTTGTGAGCGACCGGGAAGCTTTTCACCATTTCCCTTGGGATGAGGTAACAGAAGAGTCTATCACTCGCACCTTGGACGCATTAGGTTACACAGGTGTTGTCTTTCCTGGGGTTTGGAAGCCACTTTCCGGTGTTCTGGGAAGCTGCGCTTGGGGACACCTGGATGTGCTCCTGCGGTTGCCGAGAGCCGGAATCGTGGCCGGCTGGGGATAACTGGTTAGAGAATCAGATGCGGGAATGGTAGAGTTCTCGCTCCACCCCTGTCCACCGCAGGCCTATATGGGCAACAATGGTTACACGGCAGTATATGGCGCTGCCGGTACCGGCGGGCTTTATCTTGCTGCTTGGAGTTAGATCCCTGGACTCACATCAAACGGGAGGCTAGTCAAGCGGTTAAGACCCTACATGCGTTAGCTCAAAGGGTGAACTGACGTCTATGGTGCTTGATTTGAGGAAGGGGGTAATTGGGAGAAGTAGAAGAAATAATCAGTAAGGTTAAAATTTATTGCTTTCTGCGATAGTTGTAGGAGGTTTCAAGGAGGAGGAAATTGTGTCTTTTCTGCTATAATACGATGTGGAGTTTGTGTCGATTGTGGATGAGGGGGTCAGGGTCCGGAACATTGGGTGGGTAATGCGTATTTCTCTAGGGAGGGATGATGAAAATTGTATACAGGTAGTTAAAGAGTAGAGCCGATTAAGAATGGCGATTGAACCCAATGGGTTAAAAAGGGTTTTGGAAGAGGAGCAGAGTTCTACCTTCGTATTACTTTTTGTTTTGCCCAAAGATTGGTCTTTCACCGGTAGTGAGAACTGGGGAATTCCTGCAGAGGCTGGTAAATACCATGACTTTAGTAATTGATAAATTGCAGAATAGGTTATCTTCACCCATTTAGAGTTTGGCATATACTTTTCTGGTTCTTACAATAAGGCTGTGTTGGGCAAGTAAATTTGGCATTGTGAAAATAAAAAACATTTCTCCCCGAAAATCCAGACTCAGCCGATGCAGGAACCCCAAGTGCACAAAAATAATCGTATTCACATAGCAGCTGCCTTAATAATAATTGTGATCAAAGCAGAAATATAGTAAGAGGGAGGCAGGTCGAGTTTGGCTGAAAGAGGTCCGATGTTCAAGTATTCCGTTTGCAACAAAGATTCTAGGGGGGTGGAAAAACACCATCTCAATGGCGTGGAAAGTATCTTGAATGGAGACAATATCCGTGCAATTATCAGCGGCTGCCTTTGGGTGTAGGGGTGCGCTGCTGAATCATAGCCAGCAGCGGTTTAGAGAGTTTGTTCCGGGTGCAAGCGAGAAGTCCATGTTGTAGCCCGCCCCCCCCGACCACTCCCGGCGCTACACACCTCTACTTCTAACTCGCATCTCTTATTGGGCTAATTTCTTTACCCGTTTATACCCTGCTTGTCCCTACCTCATAGTCACCTCATAACCGGATCTTCCAAAGTGACTGTTCTCAATCATTTCCGCTTCCAGCACTCTCTATCCTATACTGTTCTTTTTCATGATGGGGTAAACATAATCAAGTATTTCCGCTATGTGGAACTATTCGCCAAATTTGTGCACGGGAAGCGCTTGCGTAGGGGGGAACAGTACTCCGATTTCTGATCTTTCCTTTATCTCTTGTTCCTTCACCCAACGGACAAACGAGCAACTTTATAGAAACAAATATGCAGACCTCCTTCGCTGCTTCTTCTCTTCTCTTCTTCTCTTACATTCTCTTCGCGTTCCCATTGGTTCTCTTTAATTCCGTTCTCTTCACTTCCGGTGTCCTCCTGTGATCTCTGTTCTCTTCACTCTTCAATTCCCCCACTACCCCGCACATCTCCCCATGATGCTCACTTGTCCTCACCACCGTCATTTTCGGACTTCTAATCTCCCTTCCACATCCTTCTAACAAGGTAATAGGCTATACATTCACCGGTAAATAGAATCATTATCCCTCGTCTTCAGAACAAAAGAAATACAACGAATAAGCATTAACGTTCTGAAATGTGGATCCAGGCTTTGTGATGGACAAGTGAGTGCCGGTGATTGGCAATAAGGATCGGCTGTCGGAATCTGATGGAGAGACATGCCCAAGAACCCAGTTCAGCTACTAGTGGGTTCAAAGTCGGGGACGTGGGTTTCCCTGCCTTGCTTTTGAATTGGTATAATTAGTTCCTTTGAAAAACTCTTTTATAGGAAATTTATTCAGGCGTATACCCAAACATATGAAACATAACTCCTGCCCCCTTATAGATTTGTATCGAATTAGTAGAAATGGTTTTTAGTTTTCGTGTCCAGCACAGGTTTTCTATTGGTTTCCTGGTTAATGGATCCGATACTTGAAATAACTGCAAAATATATCCTATTGTGTCCCGACGATAAGGTTTACTGGCGTATTCACCAAAGTTCGAACACGGGAGGCATTGCTTGATTTACTGCAGCGTGTGGCCGAAAGTCCAAATGAGGCACCAACACAATTAACTGGGAAACGGGGCCTCGCGCTGAGTAAAAGTGTTCTTCAGCCTTAGTGAGTAGGGAAGGCGTTCTGTGATGGGATGTCCATGGTATTTGTTGGCTCACAACAAGGCATCCAGATATACGGAGGCATAGCACAGCATCTGAATTGCGGGTGCTGTACCGTGCCGTAAAAGGTCGGGTGACTGTATGATAGAAGAAGAATGTACCGGGATGTTGTCCCGTACTTGTAGCGGCAGTTGCCTCTTCCAGTGCTTGTAACCTATTACTTCTTGAGTATAAGTACTACCGGCCGATACCCGTACGAGTACTCGAGTACAGTACTCGAGTACCGGTACCTTGTCTTAACCCGGGGCACGGTTGGTGGCGTTCTCCCTATTATAGTACGGGTTATGCAGCCAAGATGGAGAGTCCCGACGTCCAAACACATTTAAGTTAGCTTCTTATTGCTGTATCTGGATACCCTGTCAGCCCTCTACTGGTACCTATCATCCTCCAGTGAATATTTTCTTTTCACTAAGACAAGGATGCGGCCTACTGTAAAGTAATCCTTCTAAACACCTCACAATGCCCTCTGTCGCGATTCCCCATTCTGCTTCTCTGTCATAAAATTGAGGTGATTGGCAATCCCGCTAGCTGTTGGAGTTGCCTCTTCTAGTAAGGGTTGCTGGAATTTTCTTTTATTTGTTTCAAATGAGGGCCGAAAGAGGATATTTTCTCCTTATCCTCTGATCTTGAACCCAAGGGGGGAAATCCTGAACCTCCCTATGTCGCTCTCGTTTGTTCTAGGTTTTACGGTGTGCATCGGTGTTCACCGTACTATAGACGTTGGAGTATAGGTGCTGGCTTAAGACAGATGCGCAGGTATCTTATCTTTGCTTCGCCATAGTGCAGCATTATCTTTGTGGTTGGCACCACAAGCTTCAAGAAAAGCACCGTACGAGTACTTACCTCGCTGTACCGGCATCTGAAAGTGATACTGGGCTTTTTCGCGGTTCTGCGGGGTTATCAAAAACGGCAGTTCTTTCGGATGCTTACAAGTATGATGTCGTGTCCCCCTCGAGGTTGGGCGAACAGTTGGTTCAACTTTTCGACGCACACCAACAATATAGTAACATCGCATGCTGGTATTATAATCATCCCTTCTGTATAATGACCTTAAATCGTCGAGAACACATTTGCAAAGGGGGTTTCATTCGGGAGAGGTGATTCTTGTGTGATTGCCCTCAAGGCTGATTTGAAAAAAACGGTTTGCCTGTGAATGTGATGGTATACTGCCTGGAAGCAAGACCACCTACTATATTCGGACTAGTGAACCCACTCCGGATGGCTGAGGGCCGACTCTACAGTGCCAATACTTTAGATATTTCTTTTGCTTTTTTAACTGAGGGCTGAGCCGGCGGGGTTTCCCACTCAGATATCTGAGAAGGAGAATTCAGATGTTCTAGATAATTTTTCTTCTTTTCGAGCTCCCAAGGCACCCTCTTCAATTGGGTACTAAGGCCGAGTGCGATAGACCAATCCATGAGACTGGCTAACTTAAGTGTGTTATGATCGGCTTTTCCCGACCGGCTACGTAGAAGCCATTTCAGCTGAATGGCCCTACCAACGGTTGAGGAGGCTTTGTATACATGTGCTCTGGTGGGATTTTCTGTGATTAAAGTTCTGGAAAAACCAATATCCTACGATCTCTTGTGATCTATTATCTCCAACGGGAGCCCCCAGATTCTGATACAAAGACCAAAGCCCCCCGGAAGGGCTGTGTTTTCCTGATTAAGTATATCGTTAGCCCTCCGGATGTGTTGGACCTTATTAGCTGTATTCGCTATACTGTTAGCCCGTCGGTCTGAACGTATAGTGGGTTGAGATGGTGATTTCGGCTGGTAGCGAATTCCAAGGCATTCCACCGTACCGGCACTTGTGTGTCTGGTTCGGGACATGGTAGCCCGGTGGGGCTAAATGAAGCGCTAGAGGATGGGGGACTAAAGGCATGACCACAATAGGCCCTATGCGCAGCTGGGCGTAAAAGCATGATGGACTAAACGATCGATGTAGATGCTGGCAAGGATAGACTAGGAGTTATATATCTCCGTATAGCTAACGTCCCGGAAAACCAAATAGAGCTCAACGAACTCTAAAGAAACATGCTCTCCCAAAAACATTATCATCCTCTATGAGCGTCTATGGCCCTAAAGAGTGTAGAACAACCGAAAACTGGAAATCGATGCTCATCGCCCGACACCGGCTGGCGTGAATGGTGGATTAAATACCCTGCGCCAAACTGCATGAAGTGCAAACGAGCTAAACCAAATATCCAATACCTGACACCCGATGGAAACGAGTGTTAGCTAGGGCGGGGGCCCCTGCCCTGTGTCTGCTGGCATAGGGTGGAAGCGACAAACCACAATGATGAGCCATCCATGGTCTGCCTCAAAGCCGTAAAACCTTATGGCCGCATATCTAATAGCCCTTATGGCCGCATATCTAATAGCATGCCCGTTAGACAATCCAACATAGCCCACTGGCATGACTGGGGATATTGGGCGAAGCATATGCCACTCTAACGCCCCCAGTGTTATGAGAGATGCTGATTAGTTGATTTTCTGAGGAAACCGCCTGCCCGCTCTTTAGTTACACCATTTTACCGGTTTTACCAGGTCTACCGATGGAAGGTTTCCAGCTCAGATTCAGCCTTTGGAGTGAGGGGGGTGTTCGAGGGCTTGCGGCTTATACACATCTAGAGCCACGCAGTACTCCTGCGATAGTATTTAGTATCCGGGCACTGGCACATTAACCCTAAGAATGACTTGAGAAGTTACCATCTTTTTGTTCCCCGAGTTCCTCAACAGGGCTCCCGGCTTCATTGTTTCTCTGAGGAGGATAAAAAAGAAAATCGAAAGTTTGAATAGGTAGTTCATGCCTATTCTTTCACATGGAATCACAAGCTAATACTAGGGTAGAACACCAATCACTGCCTTCCCTTGAACTATGAGATCAACTATGTTAGCACATCGAGCCTCGGTAGTAATTTTCTTAGTGTTAACAACTAGAGCACTCGCAGCAGATGGCGTCGACTTCTCAAACAATTTGTTTACCGACCTGGGCCCTCTGCTGGCTCTCTTCGGGGAGCAAGTTGCCAAGCAGTTCATGTCCCAGTCCCTGATCTGGCTGGAGGATGTGATATTCGCCATGGCCCCATTGGGTATCATCACGGCAGTAATAAGCGCAGTACGGGTAGGGGGGCCAAACTGGCTTAGGGCAGTTGTCGGAAGGGCGAGGGAAAGCAGGGCAGTGGCAGAGGTTGAGCTCATGTCTTCCACTTCGCACGAGGTGTGCGAACTTTGGAATGGGGAGGCTATTGTTCGAGTCATGGGTTCTCCAGAGATTGCTGAGATTCTCTATTTCGAGGGCGGCGCGGATGGGCAGGATGGACCCAGGTTATTCACGGTGGCGACTGCTGCAGAGAATGGAGTTTTGAAAAAAGCCAAAGAAATGGCCAAGGATGGTCAAGCCAAAGTCGAGGAAGCCGGATGTCCGGGAATTGAGCCCCCCCCCGGGGAAGTGGCGGGCACATCCTGCAGTTCCAGGGGGTGTTCGGTTCCTGTGGGTGCGGATGTTGAAGCCGCCAGTAGAAGGTCCCAGAAGGCATCACCGAGACATACATCTCCCATTAGCGCCCCAAACATATCGCTGAACTTCTGTGGGGCCAAAAAAAAGGGAGAGTTATGGTTATTTGCTATTCTGGGTGTTGTGCTTCAGTTTGGTTCCTTGGTCTTTATTGGAGCCACCCGCTACCACGGCGGGGTAGATGGGGGGAAGAAAGAAAATTCGGAATATGCCTACCCTCTTATGGCATCCGGGACTCTGATGTTAGTTATAGGGATGATGGCCTGCTCGTATGTGGTGCAAGCCTCATCAAAAGAGGATTTGTGGGTGGCCGGTGAGGACTTTAGGATTCTGTGGCTACAAAAGAGTGCAAGGGTCAATGATCAACTCTTCGGGTCATATGTGCTATTCGGAGAGGGGAAGCGTAGGGCGCTTATCACCTCTCGCCGGAGAACTTACCCGCCTTCCACACAGACCACAAGACCTACTCAGTATGCTGTTAATATGGCTCTCTCGCTTGGAAATCTGGCTATCACTGGATCATTCGTCAGTATCGTTGGGTTTGTCCTTCAGTTCGTCGGAGTTCGTGCTCTACACTGGTCTGCCTCTATTACATAGTTGGTCGTAACATTGACAATGACTGCTGTGAGAGCCTGGATTCGTCGAAATATGTCTGCGAGGCCGAAAGCTGTGATGCTGCCGGTTGATTATGAGATCGATTGGCTCGCAATGAGGTTTGGGGCGTCCCTAGAAGGGCTATGGGCTCTGGGAGAACTCCATCCAGAACACCATGATCCGGGGAGTAGTCGCAATGATAATCTTGCTTGGGAGGTGGCAACCCTTCGTGGGTATCTCGGATATGAGGCTGTTCATGCGGCACATACCGAACTTAGGAGGGATGCTCAAAGAATCCTCAGAATGCGAACAAAACTCGGATATCTCACGGATTGGAAAGGGGCCTCCTACCCTTTTGCGATGGAGCTAGCCACCTGCATCCAGTCTCTCTTGTCCTGCTTTACGACCTCGGAGGATATAACTCTTGACGGCGGCTCCGAAGATTGGGAAGTTTTTCGTTGGGCACTACCAGTCAAAGTTTGGGGGGTGGAGCAGCATATAACTATGACTGCTAACAGGTCTAGGGGGAAAATAAAAGCTTGGCTCCCGTGGAGGGTTGATGTATTCGAGCTTTGTGCTGTGATCTCTCTCTGGTGTTATAGACTGAAGGAAAGAGGGCAGGCTTTGGAGGACACTCCGGATATCCGCGGGCCACTTTGGCATCGCGGGGATGAAGCTCTAACGGTTTTACGGGTGCTTGGACCAGCAACTCACGGATTCATTCAGAACTGGGGACAGTGGATGGATAGGGGAGGAAGGTTTGTGGTAGTGGAAAATGCCGGACTACGGGGGAATGCGATTGAGGGCCAAGTGACAACCACCGAGACGAAGGAGTTATCCCAGAGGATTGCTCCTGTGGGCCATTGCACTTCTGCGATCCCGTGGGAACATATCACCCCTCATCGCATCGTGGGGACCAACCCAATTGGCAATGAATCTCAAGAATCTCTAGTATTCGTATCTACAGCCCCTTTGAAACGAGTGTATGCTCAGGAGATATTATCTTCGTTCTTGTGGGCAATCGCTGGCACTGTTAGCTCGATTCGTGGCCAGACTCAACTCCGAGGGGCGACTCCTCCAGGGAATCATGAAAGTATGGTTGACGAACAGTTCGATTTCAAGCTTAAAAATACTTTTTTCCAAAAGCTAGCCGAAATAATCGCGGAGTCAGGGGTAACCAGTAACATCCAGGATGCGTATGCACTCATAATTCCACTTTTTGCTGATTCTGGTAAATTGCCCGTTTGGTCTCCCAACGGGTTATTCGGGGCCGAAATTGAGCCGATCCGACTAGACCTAGGGCCATCGAACGTTTGACCCGACTAGGCCCAGCCCGGCAACTCATAACCTGGGATAACCTAGGAAACATGTTGGGGTTGTCGAAGATTGGGCGGCGGGAATGTTGGGAAAATAGATAGGAATAAGGTTATATCACGAGGCAAATGAGAAATATTGTTCTATACCACATACCTACAATGAGTACTCTACCAAATATATCAAAGAACGTTCCCGTGATAGTAATTGTCGGGGGTCGTGCGCAAGGAGCAGGGGGCCAAGGACCAAACTGTTGGGAAAAGTATGTGGAGTGGGGTAGATGGGAGCAGTGATCCCAAGCGGCCAGTCCGTCCGGCTTTGAGTACGGCCGGACTAGCCCAGGCTTTTTCAGGGACGGCCGGGCCGGACTGTGGGAAAGCGGCTTTTCCAAACCAAAGCCGGGCCCGGCCTGGGTCACCCGCAGGCCGATTTTTCAAGGGATCGCGTGTGTTTCATTACTAAGAAATATTTCATTATTCAACAGGACTAACTATTTCATGCGGACAATACATATTCACCCGGGGTGGCCAGAGAGTTGTGTGCAGAATAGTATAGTGTCTTGAGGTAGGACAGCATATTTGGGTACAGCGGGGGTTCATCGCTGGATGTCATACATTTTCCTTAAGCGAGATATATAGCGTCAGGCGCATGTTGTTCCTGATGTCTTGTTCCGAGTGATTAAAAGTGGAAAGCCTGTAGGCTGTCCATAGGTATCTTCAGATTACCTGGGCATCTGGCGGCTTTCCCCAGGCATCTAGCGGCTCTAACCTAGGTTGCGCCAACACTCGACCCGGCGGTTGCCTGGGCACCGCCGGGCTTTGGCGGCCGCAGAGAATTTCGACCGGACTGGCCCAGGCTTTTCAAAACCAAGGCCGGACTGACCGGACTGCCGACCTGTAGTCCGGATTATGGTCCGGACTCGCCGCTTGGGATCACTGGATGGGAGGTAGAGAGGGTGCTTCTTGCTTAATTCCTACTGGATACATGCGTCTGGGGCCACCCTGTTCACATCATATCAATAGGTCAAGCCTATGTACATCAACGTGACTGTCGTCGTTTCATAAATTTTCACATAGAAGTAAAGCGGTAGATAACCGGATATACTTGCACTGCTCATTACTTTGAAGTAATAATTCCCGCAATGAGTCTTCTGCTGGTCTAGTGAGAGACTATGATACAATAGGGAAAGCTTTAGGTGACTGGGACGCGGGTTTAGCGTGTTTTTTGATGGCAGGACTCGTTGCAGTGGAGGAAAGACAAACGGGATCACAGAGTGGATGAAGACCGAAGGTGAGGAGAGAGGAGTCGTTCTTGTCGTCAATCGGAAGGTCCGAATGAAGACTAAATACAAACAAGAGAGGAAGCCACCATTAACAGGGCTGGTTCCCCTAACAACACACAATATAGTCACACTGACTAACTAGAGACCCACAGCCCTAACACATGCATCCATGCTCCCCCATACATCTCATCAACACTATACAGTCTCCCCTATATCCGACTATTGGGATCATGCCATCATTTTTCACTAGTCCTCATGCTACCTATTTCTACTGCTTAATCAAACTGGATGTGCCTCCGGTGGCCTGTTATTACCAGAACTTGTGACCTGCAGGGTTCTCTTGTATGCTGAAAAAGCTCCCCATATAGTGATGGCCACGATCAGATCATGATTGAGTTTTGCTCGAGCAGGTCATGCTGGATCACCCTCGGTCATAAGGGTCACTTGATCAGATTATTCTCGAGCAGGACCCTCATGATCTGCTCGAGTTGCTCAAGTAGGGGTACTGCTCGACCGTGATCAATCATGATCAATCATGATCGATGACTCTATCAATACCTATACATATATCTGTCCTGGATATCCACTTCCAAGAGCCAAGGGTAGACTGGAATATAGATATTATCGAGTGGTTGAAATTCCGCCGACAACGGCTACCAAATATTGCGTTAATGGCGCCTGGGTAGCCTTTTGACTAACACTCTTGCAAAGTGTTCCATCAGAGCACCTGCGGTTGGAGGCAATATTTTTACATAGAAAAGGAAATGATAATCAGCTAGACATGGGTGTGCTCGATCACTGCTCGATCACTCGATCAGGGTCTCCCAATTTGCTCGATCATTTGATCATGGGGCCCTCTCGATCAGACTAGGCTCGTGCAGAACACCTATGATCTGCTTAATCATGATCGTGTCCATCACTATCCCCACAGCAGTCCGGCCCATAATGCTCACGATCAGTGATCCCAAGCGGCCAGTCTGTCCGGCTTTGGGTACGGCCGGACTGACCCAGGCTTTTTCACGGATAGCCAGGCCGGACTGTGGAAAAGCGGCTTTTCAAAGCAGAAGCCTGGCCTGGCCTGGGCATCTGGCGGCTTTACCTGGGCATCTGGCGGCTTTACCTGGGCATCTGGCGGCTTTACCTGGGCATCTGGCGGCTTTATCTGGGCATCTGGCAGCTTTGCCTGGGAATCCAGCGATGTTATATAAATAAGTAAACAATATTGCACACATATCTAGCATCACCCATACTTTTTAATAAAGATAGTTTCCTATTCCAAATAATCGAGCATCCATAGTGTACCATTTCTATAATCCTTCCAGCATTTCCTCTATACGATCTAGTTCAACTGTATCTAGCAATCCTGCTTTCCCCCATGACTTTAAACATTCTACTGCCTCAATAGCATTGTCACCAAGGTGGTTTCGCCGATCTGAGATTAGAATCTGTGAACTATTATAGCAAGTAATATAAGTATCTTGAATTAATTTCTTTCCAAGATGAATAGCTGCAGTACTTACCTACTAAATACTCGTTCAACTTCCGCTGACATTGCTGGAATACTATGAATAGTGACTGCCATGACAGCAATCTCAGACCACCGAGGACTTTACCCCTTTTCAATCCAATAGTGAAGGATGTCAGGAATATAAACATCCTCTATTTCTAAGCTCTGAAAGCGATCAAATTGGTCCTCCGCAGGAATAGTACTTCTTGCTTGTCGCTTTTGTTTCCATAATGGGAGATTACATTCTGAATAATCCTTTGTAGTAGCTATTATGAACCCGTTAGCTATATCGCATTTCTTGGGATATGTTTTCTAGTAATTATAGCAATATTTACCTACTACACTACTTGCTGTAGTTTCTTCCACTTCACTAGAAACTCCACTTGCTCCAACATCCCTAGTCCGACTACTAGCAGCATAGTAATCCTTCCACAAGCCTTTTAACTTCTCTTTTGCTAGCAATATCCATTCCGGCCGATCTTTCCACTTGGATTCAAAATACTGTAGGCACATTTTGGGGTCCAGTGCCACAGCAGCATAGAGAACTTTGGAAATATCAGCAAGTTGGTAGTATCTAGATATTCGGTATTAGTGGAATCTGTATTAAAAGATTTGACTCGTACTAGACTTCTTACTTATCCAAAATTTCCCAGGCTTGATTAATTGAGGTTGCAATATGAGTACTGAAGATGTTCAGATCGGAATAGTGGGTTTTCGCATCTTCAAGATGAGTTAATAACTCATCCATTGCGGGAAGAACTTGGGCGAGGTATCCATTGGCCCGATTACAGTTAGTACTCATGTCCTGCAAGTATAAACTAACTCGCTTAAATGGTGCAAGAATAGTGCTGATAATCTTCAAGTCTTCCCAGTCATCTAAGGTTAGTTCATCTGTAGAAACATATTCCGGATCATGCTCAGTATTCTTATCACTATCCCTTCCCTTTGCCTTCCTGTGGCTACCACTGCACTGTCGTTCCTCCTTTGCAGCTAGAGCTACAAATCCATCAAGAGGGGTACGAAGTAAAAAGGCTCGCTCTAAAGCATCTGAGTCGCTGTGCCATCTGGTAGTATTTCCAACAAGAGGTACCAGAACCGTAGAATTAGGAAGCTGTTGTTTAACGGTCGTGGCAAAATGGTCCCGGCGCTGTGGACTTCTCAGAATCCATGTTGCAATATTGTGAAGCTTGCCCAATGGTCCTTTCTTTCTCCATGCCTGTAAGAGCTCCGATTCATGTTGAATCTCCTCCAAAGTCTGTACTTCATGTTCAAACTTCTCAAAATGGGCGCCCCACAAAAATGCCTTTACCACTAGGTTAATAATATGCCCAAAGCATCTCACTCGGCGTTTGCTTGCATCAAACTTTATATCTATACTATGGCAAAGATCTTGGATCTCTGTAAGAGCAGTATCATTATTAGAGGCATTATCTGTCGTAAAGTAATCTAACTTGTGTGGGATCTTATAAAGTTGTATGAGTTTCCATATAAGATCAGCTTGGTTTGCTCCTAAATGTGGTCCTTGAAGGAGTTCCGAAATCCCAACATAGCAGTAACAAGTTGGCCATCAATAGACATCCAATGGGCAACTAAGGCAAGAAAGGATCGGTGATTTGGTAAGGTCCATAAGTCAAAGCTGAAGTGAATTTTGTATGGTACATCAGCTAGAAGTGCAATCAGGCGTTGTTGTGCTATCTTAAACGTTTCTAAAATCCAGTTTGTAATGGTGCTGCTAGAGCGGGGAAGTGGTAAACTCAAACCAGATATAAGTGGAGTCTAATTCATAAAATTAACTATATTAGCTGATAATTTCTACCATTGCATAAATCAGCCTGAGGCACAAAGACAGGAACATACTACGGTAAGAAGATATGTTAAAAGTACTCGAAAAGTACGATGTTCAACAATTGCAAAACTAATATTGCTTGAACAAATCCACTGGACCAGAATAGCTCTGAAGATACCACTATTAAACTCAATCCATCCAACATTCAAACTAGTATGTGCCCATGAACTAGTTGAGAGTTGGCTTTGAAAGGAAGGTGGACCAGTCACTCATGGATGAGATGGCCAGGGACCAGATTCACGCAGATTTTGTTTTGTGATTCTATGAACATCCTGGAGATGTTGATTCATGTTTTTCGTAGAGCCATCAGTATAGGTCTTTGCTGATACTCGAGGGCCTTATTTCATATATTTTCTATTTTAGTACTACTTATTAAAACAATTGTGGAATGGAGAATATACATCGTGCACACTTCCATCTCCAACTCTTGTGTCTCCGATCAAAGTACTCTATCCCATTGCATGATAGCCAACAATATCCAGTACGTCGCTTCCTCTTTGCAAGAAATGCTTTGGGTATCTGTGTTGAGTCATGCTCTGCCGAAGAAAACTGAATATCTTCAAGTTCTCCCAGCTCACTATAGGCACTAGCCGAAGATGTAAGTAGTGAACTTGGAGGGGCACTTAAGACACTACTCTCATTCTCATTAATAGTTTCATCTATCTCCATTCCCTGACTTGAGAGAGAATCTATTTGAAAATCTAAACGGTGAAACATTTGTGAAACTGAATCTTCAGGACGTATTTCCTCTAAAAACTCATGTCCTAGCACTAGGGTATGATCTAGGTTGTCCATGTTCTGACTGTCCTGGTTGGAGTAAATGGATGTACATGGTAATAGTACTAATGGATAAAATAAATCTGTTGATATCTGTTCCATGGAAGCAGGTAGTGAATTTTGTGAAGAATTCTCTAAAGAACTAGATTGTGGATATAGTGAAAGGCAATTGAAAGTATATGAGTTGGATGGATATAAGTACTGTGGTAATTGATCCCTCGATGACATTGAACTGGCTTAAACAAAATTCTTGGTACCGGGAATATAGTGTTTTTATAGTAAGTTTCCGAGTAAGGAAAAGAACTAAGTCTATACACACTATACTATACTGATATTCTTTCATTAACTCGGCTAATAATTGCTTGGCCGGGGCATCAAGCTGATTTACTTGCACATCTGATAACTTTGCCTGGGCATTTGACGGCTTTGCCTGGGCATCTGGCGGCTTTACCTGGGCATCTGGTAGCTTTACCTGGGCATCTGGCAGCTTTGCCTGGGCATCTGGCGGCTTTACCTGGGCATCTGACAGCTTTGCCTGGGCATCTGGCGGCTTTACGTGGGCATCTGGCGGCTTTGCCTGGGCATCTGGTGGCTTTACCTGGGCATCTGACGGC
>LN890969.1:602277-646796 GCA_900010015.1 Tuber aestivum | reverse complement strand
CTGGCGGCTTTACCTGGGCATCTGGTGGCTTTGCCTGGGCATCTGGCGGCTTTACCTGGGCCTCTGGCGGCTTTACCTGGGCCTCTGGCGGCTTTACCTGGGCATCTGGCAGCTTTACCTGGGCATCTGGCGGCTTTACCTGGGCATCTGGCAGCTCCAACCTAGGTTGCGCCAAGACTCAACCCGGCGGTTGCCTGGGCGCGGCCGGGCTTTGGTAGCCGCTGAGAATTCCGACCGGACTGGCCCAGGCTTTTCAAAAGCAAGGCCGGACTGACCGGACTGCCGACCTGTAGTCCGGACTATGGTCCGGACTGGCCGCTTGGGATCACTGCTCACGATATGGAGCTGGGAACCGGTTCGTAGGGCAGATGAGGCTGGAAGAGCCGCTCCAAGTGTTAGAGGGATGACTCGGTTTGTAGCTGGCTATCTTGATTTGAAAGGGGACAACGGTAAATTTGGTAAGAAGTTCTTGATTGTGTTGACTTGGGGTAAGGAGGTTACTTTAAATCCATTTACGGAACTGTTAAAACCCGCCGCGAGTGATATTACAAGGGTTCTGCTGTCTAGAGTGCTCACCTGTGGCGTCTCGTAAACTATCCTAATTTACATGTTTTCTGTTACATCTTGCTTTCTACTGAATACAATTTTCTTGTCCCTTGGGCTTGGGTTGGTTGGTGTTGGAAATCGCGAGGTGCCGCACGACATGCTTTCACGATAATTGTTTGCTTTCCTCAAGTAACTTTGGGAACACATTTTGGCTTTGACATGCTTGGCTTTCAGGAAAGCATTTTGGCTGCAGTAATGCACGTAGTTTTTGGATTGATACATCCGCCGGGGGGGGAGTGGAAAATCCGGAAAGTCAGATGCTGAGAGTATTGGATTTCCGGAGGCAATGGACAGTGGGAGTATGTCTTCCCTTTGTTAGCACGGGAGACAGAGCGGGCAGAAAGGGAGGCATACGAGCAAATAGCATAGGCATGTATTGTAGTCCATGGGAGGATAGCAGGGTTTGGTCTGCTGTTGATACATACTCCTGTCTTTACCGTTGGTTGGAGAGGACGATGGGGAAGGGAACTTCCTCGTTCCTGAGTTGTGTGATCGTTTTCGTGAGTGAACACTTGGAGTTTCGTTTTCGCTGTTGCTAGCGTTTTCGCCGATCCACGTTTAAAAGAAGTATACTAGGAATCACGGTTGATTGTTGGAGCTTATAGTAGCTTAAGCCAGTCGCGGAGGGAGAGGTACGGTGGTGGGGTGACTAACAAATAGAACAGCGGTGTATGGCAGACAGAATAGCTCTAGGTGGGAGCAGACTGGTAGGAATGTATGATCAGAAAATTCATTATCTTCTACCTCCTCTAGCTCTAGCGGTAAAGATAGATGTATATATAAAACAGAAACAAAACCTTCCTATTCTTCCATAGGTCTCTACACATTTTTCTTCCTCCATGCAAGCCCCTATTCCTCCGCACACTCCCATAACAGAAGAGGAAAGACACATCTTGAGAAAACACTCCACAAATTGCTAAACCTCCAGAACAATTCACATCGCTCCTAAACCATCTCGCATATGCCTATCACTTCCAGAATTATCCACCCACATCTTGTCATTCTCATATAACTTAACCGCTAACAAAGTCATCACGTCACACAAATACTAAATTGTTGCGGTGCTTAGCTAAGCTGTAATGGGAAAGCCTACCCCAATTGCATGCATAACTGCAAGGTGATATCTCCAGGGGAACTTTGGTCTGGAGCGGGGAGGTCGGGCCCCATGTATGGCTTTGCCCACTTGCACCCAGTCCCGTGGAACTTACCGCCATTTCAGCTCCCAAGCCCGAGGCGTGCGGCAGTTGTGTGTTTGTCCGGGGGAGGGGGGGGGGGCACGTTCGTATAATATCTAGGGTGGCTTTAGAGGGAGACGGTGGGATCGCTAGACCTGGTTTCGGGTTTGGTAGTTATGCATACCATGCCCAAGCGATCGGGACCTGATGCCAACGGGAACTTTAGGCTGAGAGATCGTGGCCCGTTAATTCCGGAGAGAAATGGGTTGTCTAAGATCAGCGAGAAGGGAGGTCGAGGCACCCTCAAGGCCCGACCCCACCCTGGCGCACCACACCACACTACATGACACGGCGATTCTCGGCACCTGATACGAAATACGGTACTAATGCAATGAGCACTTACCCGTTTGGTACTGAACTTACCGTAAATATCACCGTAAATATCACCTTCTCGCATCATATAAGCATCAGGGAGCAACCCATGAAGTAATCAGTGGCAATAGATAGGGAGACACGGTAGCTCGCGACTACCCAACTACGCCCGCATTGCTCGGAGGTCCTCGGCTGTTTCACGGCTCCTAGACTCCATAGGTAGAAGAAAAGATTTTGGTTAACGCGGAACTAGGATATACAGCGTTCCAGAGAAGTGAGCAGGGATAGAGAAGGAACCGGTTGAATATCGGGAAGGAATAAATCCTTGAATGACCCTGTCTCTGTGGGGATAGAGAAGACTTTCGTTTTTCTACACAAGCCCCTCCTCTTCCCAAAGAATTAATAGGTAGCGAGGCATAAGGGCAACACAGAATATACACTGCTTTATTTTTCTACCCCTCTATCTTTATTCTTCTACTCCTATCAGAAACTCACAATAATAAAACCAACCAATGAGAACGCTCGGAAATGGTGATTATAGGGCCTGCCATTGGATAGTTTGCCAACTAGGATCTCCTGTCTGCCAAGCAGCCCTTTAGTGCTTTCCTAAAACGGTATATAGCCTGAACCCACTTGAGGTATGCCAGTCCGGCGGTTTTAGGATAATGGTGTGAGTAAAGAACTTACTGGATGTGTAGGATCTCATTGCCTAGTATTAGTAATCCTGCTACCTTCCCAGAATGAACCTGCATTAGGTTAATGCGGCAATCTCTGCTGATAATTTGGTAGAGTAAGAGATCTTACCGCATATCCGAAGATTGAGCTTGCCAAGGATAGGCATAGTGCCGGTTGATAAGGTCACACCCTCTGGCCACATCTTGTTATAGTGCGAATTTTGTAGTAGATTTTCTTGGGTGGGGGCAGTTACAGCTCGGGGTCTAGGAGTAGTGCTGCGGCCCTCGAATACCGTACCCTGGCGTTTGGAGGACGCGAGGGTGGGGAATGGATCGGGGCTTTCCGGGCAGGAGGCGGAATGATAACAAAGTTGGTTGGTCTAATTAGGATATAAACTGTTATATTGGATTCTCGGGGAAAGTACTAATCTATGTTTGAATTGCATTGTACCAGTAGGACACCTTTGGATACCGAAATTGCCCTTTGCTTGGATGAATTGAGTTGTGTGGAAGTAACAGAGTGGTAGGGTACTGTAGATTGATATTTATGCAGTACTTGTAGTACTATACTAATTTAGATACTACTAGTACTGTGCTGCACAGAATAGTACAAGGAAAGATGAACTTGGGCTATATAGAACTAGTTCTTACATATTTTTCTGGCCTAGTTAGATTTTGTCAAGTACCAGATGCCGCGGCCCGGCGGTGCGGTACCCCCCCAACCCCCAGGGAAGGAAAGACTTGGAGACAAACCTCTAGCCCATAGACGGGCGCATACCCATGATACCACCTTCAGCTGCTTGGGTATAGGCACTGCACTCGTGCGAGGCCCATGTGTTGCCCACTCGATCGATCCACACGGCGGCCTTCCTCGGAGAGTTGGGGCGTTCCGTCCTGCAGATTAACCCAGGGGTACTCACGCTTGGTCCTTTTTTTACGACTTTTATCGGGTTTGAGCTGTACCGAAATGACGAATACAACTAAAAATGCCAAACCGCGTACCGGCAGGAAACGTGGTTTGCGAGTACCGGAGTCGTTTTTGGAGCTAGTTTTGATGCTATGCACTAGCGCCCAGTTTTCCCCACAAACCAAATATGATTGATTGCATGTAGTAGTTGAGCGAAACCTTTGAGCAGTGTGATTGTGAATCTCCAATAACCCGGGTGTTGGTATGGGATATTGATGTAATATTCTACCATCTGTTCCGGATAGCTTGAATATTTTACTTTCACAGTACTAATCCATACGTGTTTTGGTCTATCGATTAGCCCGCACACTACTCTCTCTCCTAGTTTCTACATGGAAACCGCACCGCAAAGCGCATTACTGACTGCACTGCATTCACGCCGAACCTCTGAAATGGTACGACAGTTCTGGTCCCGTCCTGAAGTACTGTGAGCACTCCTATTAGGACTGATCCCGAAATTGCAACACCCGCTTATTGGACTGGGTGACCCTCGGGTAATTACCCTACGGAAGCATTTTTCTGTGCCAGCCGGTGGTTAGAAGCCCGAGAGGATTTCCATTGGGAATGAGGGTGTTGTACGAGAATACTAGACTATAGAAACCCGAACAGAACATAAGTGTGCAAAGAAAAGGTGTTGTAAAGCATACACCTTTTCTTTTGTCTCAACTGAAAGCTAAGTTTGCGGTTTTCCCTTCGCGCAGCCGAGAAGGGCAATTCCAAGATCCTAGTGTATTTCCTTCCTTTTGAAGTCCTAAGGTAATGTATTTAGTTGAAATTGGGAGAGCAGACCGAAGAAGTCCGGGTATTATTCGGCACTCAAGTATTGTGCAGATCATAGCAGAGTAATGAGCAGTACAGCCAAATAGGGGATTTGCGCCAAGCCTCCTGTACATCCGATAGGTGTTGGGGTTCGTGCTGGGGTGGCCCACAGTCCCTTCGAAAGAATACCATAATCGGTCTCCAAGCAGACAGCCATGTCTGCCCCTCTAGGAGTTTTGGGGTGCCGCAGATCTGCTATGCTAATGAACTTAGATCAGGCTCCCCCTAAATGAATTCTTCAAAAAAAATATGATATTTTTACTGACAAATTGATTTAGAGGTATTCTACAAGACCTCCAGCACTTGCCATTACCATAATGTAACGCCGTTACATTGAGCTGAATTCCCACTAGCAATACATCTCCCGCTCCTCCCCTTTTCACCCGCTCCCGCGGTGTGGAACTACTCGTACAGTAGCTCTCCACTCCTTCCCACTTCCGACCCCTGAAAGAAAGTCTCACTTGTCCTTTATGAAAGTCTGGCTTCCCCCATACCTACCGTAGTGGATGTTTAGACTTTCAGACATAACATGGGCCGGCCATCTTTTGTCCCCGATCGGATCGAAGGGTGCGCAATGGAACTGACTGCAGTGCATCAAGTTTCAGACTGAAGATGATAGGCTAGAGATAGAGATTTTTATACTATGCCCCCGCCACAGAATGGGTCCGGTAACTTATAACAAATGTTAGATACCGTAAGGACATAAAAAGGAAACTGCATGGGGTGCGCTGGTTTTCTCCCGTTTATCTCAATTCTCTTGAGCATTTGTCCACGTGGTGGCCATGGCCCTAGGTGGCGTACTGCCCATTTTTGGCCTCCTGGGCTTGTCTGAAGCCATGGATCACTTCAGGGATATCATAAATACCAGGTTACCACAACTCGTGCTAAGCAGTGTCCTCCGGGATGCATGGAAATTCACCACTGCCACCACTACAGGGAGCGGCAGGACACGTTACTGATAGCACTAGAATTAGAGAATAGTATAATACTGGTAGTGCGAGAGAAGCAGCTAGCCTATCTAGACAGGTCAAAATAAAAAATGTGAGATAATTTCACTACTTTCTAAATAATTGAGAGTTTTATACAATACTTCAACCCATGATTTATTGCAAAAAATTTTTAACTTTGTGGTTGGCTGGGGGTCATTCCCCTCATGGCAGCCCAAGTGGGCACCCACTGTCATGTTCTCCGCCTTGATCCAATCTTCGCAACAAATTCTGGGCCCAGTGAGCCATAAGGCCATATAAGAGCCTTTTTGTGCACCCACCCACTGTATCAGAGCCCCTAGAGCCTAGGCATGTTGCGAGAACCATTGGCACCACAGAGATACACCCACTCTCGCAGATCTCTGTAATCTGGATATATCGCTGAAACCGTAGAAATTCTGTGGCAGATTAGGCTACAGTGCTTGTAAAAGTACTCTTGGAACAGAAAAAGGGAGCCTTCAGGTTTGTGTTGTCTTAGAGGGGCTGTTCTCGGAGAGGGGTAAGACACTGGTTAAGGGGTAAATATGGTTGATAGCAACATGTGTTACCGGTTTCCTTGCTTTATCCACCCCGCAATTAACATAAATAATAGGGCTACTCTCATACTCAATAAAATACAATTTCCCAATAGGAAGTTGTTTTGTGGTTCTAGACTGCAGAGTGATCTAAATTGGAGGCTGAAAAATTAAAGGAACTAGGGGAGACTCAACAGGAGTGCCTAAACCGGGCCCATTTTTTCTTCCTAATAAACAGGGAAGGGGAATACTGTTTTTGGGTTGCAGCTATCACGAACCCCACACCCCCGCTGGTCTGTGTGTCCCCCCTGTACTAACCCAAATATTTGGACCTTGAAATAGAGGGATACAATCCCAATGTGTGTTCAGGAGAGATCCGCGGGATTGCCCCTATCATCGAACCTCCCAACTTTTATAAGTACAGGTATGATACTGTATTCAGCAAGTCCTCTGATACCTTAGGCGAAATCTCCCTCCCTGCCAGCCTACTATACACCTCACAACCTAGTATTCATCGGGCCCAGCACAACTTCTTATCATATGACACGTGTAGTAGGGGACTTCCCCTCCTCACAGCTTTAAGCCATATTCCATTTCAATCCCCACCGATCCCATGGTTCAAGCACTCCAAAACGTGTACCAGACCTGTCAATTCCAAATCCTTAAGGCTTTGTGGGGTAAGTGCATATGAGAAAAAAAAACCTGTTTATTATTCTCCTTCATCTCCTCTTTCAGAAACAGGTTGTTTTTTAAATTTGCTCTCACCCCTACAAGCCTTGAGGATTTGAAATTGACAGGTCTAGCACACGATTTGGAGTGCTTGAACCATACATGGAAAACCTCAACGAGCCAGAAAATCTTCCCAAAACGTCCTGAACACACACTAACTTAGCTCCACATATTTCCCTCCATACTATCTTAACCCCCGGCACTTCAGCGCAGCACGACATCCGGCCCCGGCCCGGGCCGTGTCCCGCGCGGTATGGCGTGTTCCGGAAGTACCTTACCGAGGTGGGGGCCACTCTATCCCTAATTGAACGACGTTTGAGAGCGTGACCACGATTGCATGACACTAAGATCCGACCAAGAGAGCTGAATTTTAGCGGTATGCAACAGCGGCCGTGTTCACAAACGTTGCTGAATTACGGGTGAATACTGGCTCTGTATCTGCTCTCTTAGCTCCGCTCCTATCTCGTTTCGGCCATGATGGTACTTTAGGTTTTCGGTCATAGATACTGTAAAAGTAGACTAAGAGTACGCTGAAACCAGTGGTTTCTTTGGACCCAGACATAACCGACACTCGTGAGCATACAGTATAAGATTTTTCAGTGGATCCATTGCTTGCACGAGACCACAAGTACCCTTATGCCATGCCCAACTTTTCATATGGCCCTGGATAACCCAAGTGAATTTTATATTTTCTCCGCGGGTGGGGATTAGTCCCCCCACTCCTCCCACTCCTCCCAATTCCCCCTCACCTCGAACAACCACCATAAAACACCCTCCAATAATTTCCATTCAACAACTCATCACTGTGCAATACTCCAGTAAGATCAAAAAGGTGTCGGGTGGCGCAATACCGCAGTACAGACAATCGAGTAATTATGCCTCAGACCACGATCAGCTCACCACATTACTTACAAAAAGGTATTACGTACAGCACAGTGCCAGTAGCGTGCCTGTACCGTATTGGTCAGGGAAGCGGGTCAGACGTAGAATTGAATCACTTTATAGAGCACTCGGTCGGGCCCCGGGTTCCCGAGTAAGGGTTTTTGAAGAAAAAGGAAAAAAAAGATAAAAACAAACAAACAAACCTTTAAATCCGGCTCAAGAGAGGGCAGGATTGAAATGTGATATTAATCCGCCACTAGGAGTATCTACCGCTTCTTTGACATTTATCTCCCTGCAGCCGGAAGTCGATTGAGGTTACCACCACTCTTTGGTGTGTTTTGATTGATTCACTTCCCCACTTCCCGGCCGACTGTGTTATCGGTTCTGTACTGCAGATGACTGACGGTACTCTACTTGCGTGCCGCCGTAACTTGGGGCGCAGTGGTACCATGGTTACCGTGAAAGACCACCGTAAGCCACTGGCAAAGCAATGGGTTTATGGGCGCGCACATGTGATACGCCGCTACAGGGGATTCTAAGGAAATATAGGGAGTAGGGTTTAAACTGCCGTAGGGTGTATTCCGGTGCGCTATAACACTTTTGTAATAAAAAGCTACAATGATTTTGGTCCACAGATTTTTATTTTCACGAACGAGGTGTAAGTCACTACCACATAGAAGGGAAATACCCGCTCAAACAATATAGGAGGGCTGGAAACCAAGGAATCAGGAGTGAGCTTTTTTTTTTTCATCCTGTGGGGCGAGGTGCATCTATGGGCAAATATCTGTCTGTATATATCTCGCGCTATAATGTCTACTTGAGTATAAGGTACGATACGGGTGACCAAAATCAAAGGGCTCCCACGGGGCCATCTCGATGGGGAACCGTGTCCTCTTGCCTAATTGTGGCGGGAGAAAGAACCCATTGTAGCCTGCCCGGTTCGTTTCAGTTTGGAATCGGCGCTTGACCCGGGGTTATCAGAGCTTGGGTACTCAAATAAAGCACTGATGGTGCCCATGTGTGAATAGCGCTCGAAACCATTGTGTATCCCGTTGAACGGAAACTCGTATCTAAGTCGGGCAAACATTCAGCAAGAAAGGATGCAAATTTAATTCATCTAGTGGGTGAACAGAACTCCTGACGATGATTAGTCTATTAATAATGGATGCGTATCTTGCCATTATTTAAGACGAATTGGAGTTTACATTTTTAACTGTATCGGGGTTTGGCGGTGAAACATGAATGATATGAAAATAGATATGAAAGAGAGCGCCCGGAGATGCCTGTGTCCTAAAGGCCCGAACGAAGTTTTTGCATGTGATTTAGAAAGGTGGGGATTTATTCTCCCGCCGGTGTCTCGACCTCAGGGGTGTCAGTGCTCTCATCTAGAAGAACAAGGCACATATTAGTTCCGATGATTTGAACGCTGCGCATCTTCACCGAGATGACCGATACTGTGTATTCAATGGTGCCTTTTACTTACCCTGCGCTTGATCCGACCCATTCTCAGGACCTTCCACCTGGGCCGCGGGGTTCTTTTTCACAGACTCGCGGAACCTCCCCTTGTGCCTATTAAAAAAAGCCCACGTTGCGAACCAGGTCCCATCGCATTTATCAAAGATCTCGGGTAGTTCCCGGATGAGCTCTTCAGTCGCCTTATCAACAAGGTCCCTAGGAAGCTTGGAGAACTGATCCTCCTGGCCCTTCAGGTGCTTGTCCCAGACAGTTCTAATCTCTAGTTAAGTGTCACATCACAAAATTAGTTCTTGCACAGGATTTTCACGTTATTGTCCTCCAAACTCACTTCTGTCAATCTCATTTTTAGCCTTCCGACTAACATCCAGGAGGTCCCAGACCGTCCCTGCTGGTATGTCGTAAATCTTCGTCGAGGGTGCTTTGATCTTAGAAGACGAGTCCGCCATTTTCGGGTGGGGAAAAAGTGGAGTTGTAGGGAACTGGAAATAAGGCAACAGGTTATAGTATAAGAGATGCCACGTGCCTCCTACACCCTGGAACAACTGCGTATTTGTCCCCGCAGCTGCTCGAGTACTGGAGTATGATGTATCTTTCTGTTGTGTGACCGGTGGCTTCGGGTGGACCGAAACCTGTTTCAGAGGCAACCGATGATGTGAGGGGACCAGAAACAACCAAGGGGACCGATGTGGTGCTTGTGAACCCGTCTATCCAACGTTATGTGAACTAAACCTCCCACTTCTATATGCTCCACAGGGTTGGGCATTTCGCTATGCTCACCGATTTTACGCCGACAGCCGGTACGAGTGATATCAGATGAAACAACGTGTGGTGGATCAACTGAGTATGGGCTGGCCAATCTAAACGGCGCGAGACCGCAATTCTAGGTGGAATGGAAAGTCTTCTTCAGTCTTGCGGATTCGAAGAAATCTAGATGAATAGCACAGGGAGGGGGCTATATGGGACAGATGAGTGCGTCGAGTTTCTGGCTTGTGTAAACTTGCCATCGAATTTAGCGAGTAGTAGCAACCTCACTTCCGCTGCCTGTGCGAAAGGAAGTGTTTGCAATCGCGGGAACTTGGGCCTTCTTTCAGCATAGTGCCTGGGCCAACCTTCTACAAAATAGCAGGGAAGCACGAAACTATGTCGACATACGGGATTAGTTCTAAGTATTTCATTAGAAAGCACTCGTACTATCCACGAGCTGACAATCGGGGGGGTTTCCTTACCCGATCTCCATGGCTAGATCGAGTCCTAAATTTTTTTTGCGAAACTGGCAGGAGTTAATCGCCTCGGGAGAGAGGGGGTGAGACAACAAACCTAGAAGAGATATCGGTTACTGATGAGAGGGAGATGGCTACTTGCATTCTCGAAACACAAAATCTCCGGTGGAGTAGTGGGCTTACTCACACCGATACGAAGATCTTATTAGCAAGGTTGTAGCCCCTGAGATAATCTACTAACTACTAAAGACGTAACTAGTCCAGGCTTTCGCCACGTGATATGTTGTTGGTATTCAAGGGGTTTCAAATACTCTGCGAATTTCTGGATCGCAGTGGTACAGCGCTATTCAACTGGCGAGAGCTGAGCTGAGGGGGAAAGAGGGGATCAATAAAAGCAGTGCCCCCGGTGCATATTCCGGGAGAAAAACTCATATAGAGGAGGAAAGGTTAAATATTTGAGTGATGATGGAATAGTTTTAAATTTGCTTTCTATCCAAGAGTTAGGTTGTCCAGAGGCCTAGAAACTAGGCCCATGTTCATGTGATCTCACTCGAGTGGAGCAGTAGTCTAGACTCCGGTAGTCCCCCGTATCGTATTCAGTAACTGATTATCCGGAAGTGTGAGTCCTACCCCTGAAAACTGCAGTCCAGATTACCATCCACTCCGGTTGCGTTCTGTCCCCGGACATCGTAACATTTGGAGATCCATTCCGTAATCCATTGTTCTTTGCTCCAGTTTTAATTGCTATCTATCACCTTGGGTACCAATCATTATTGCAGCCTACCCTTTCATCCTATAAACTTCCAACGGTAAGCGGTTCTCTCCCAGCCCTAGGTATTAAAAGCCCTTTTAAAGATGGCTAACATACCTCGTTTATCTCCCTTTCGCAGGGTATACCACCTAATAAATCCGTAATTTATAGTGGTATTGTAATCCATATAGCAGTTACTTCGGACGGAGTTAGTCGGTTGTGGGTAACCCATACCCCTGATATGTATTCTAGCCGTGGTTACTAGATCTTACATTTTGGAGCGGAGGCTACTGGCTTCGGATATAAATCTTCTCATAGCTGGACAATATTCGGTAGCTTGGGGTTTGGTACCGAATAGAGGCTGTGGAGCTAGAGTTCTAGTTGCTATTTCCTAGAGGTTATCAGCAACCGCCGAAGAACAATCTATGCTTACCTTGAAAGTCCTGGTCCAATAGCACTCAACAGCCCCTCACTCTATACGAAAGAGGGATGTCAACCCAAGAACTGGTTCTTCTATATTGGGGGTGGCTTGGTAGGTATCCTTTGTTAGTCAAACCTCAGTCTTGCCCTCCACTATAGCGAACGAGGGCGAACACCCCACTTATGCTAGGCCTACCCAATCGCTAGTCTCCTCTTCCTGACCGACACGGTTTTTCACTCGGGAAAAACCCTCAATCGGAGGATAAGCATAGGGCTCCCCTCTTCTCTATGGTTTCTAATGCCGTATTTCTCTGCGGCGGGCTAACTTGCCTTCATCTTTAGGCTCCTATTCCCCTCTCTCTAGCGTTTTTTCTCCGGGTCAATCGGTCCGTCCTAAAATCAGGATGAGGACAGACTGTGAGTCACAGTCCCCCTTGCTCTGGAAAGGATTCTTCCAGGTCCCGGGCCTAGGGACGGAGGAACACCGGGGGCACCCAATGGCGTCATCCAATAGTTTCGAATATGTGCCAGAGGAGCCTGTTAGGCTTTTTGCTAATGCTGGGGGCCTGCGAGGCCGTTCGTATCATAATTTAGATTACTTGTTGCCCTATGTAGACATCAACATTTACTAGTAGATAAGTTTTCATGATATTAGGGCCAATAGAGAAATATCTCTCCGGATATGATCATCTAAGTAGGCCCATTTCGCGACTCCTAATTCAACGTGGACTAACACACTAGCGCGGCCTAAAGATGGTGAGAAATTACAGAGAAAGTTGAAAAGAGGGGGAAATGGATCCCAAGCGCTCCAAGTTCCTCAGCAGGAGTACTCGTACAGGTTGTATCCACCTTGTCTGACCCATACTCCTTTCCAAACTTGCCGCCCTCCGGCTCCCGTTTTCTTGGCAGTCCCCCCACCAAGCCGAGTGCCCCCCGCGGCGGTTGCCAACACTGCTCAAAAATCCTGACAGGGTGAGATCGACGACTTGGTTCACTAACCCCTAAATGTCGGTTAAAAATGCAACCACGTATTTTGTTTTTCTCAATTGGTGAAAAAGTTGCCGAAAATCAAGTGGGAAACCAAGAGCCACTGTTTCAGCTCCTCGCCCAATTCTCGGATACACGCCCCCAAAATATTATTGGCAAGGCTTAGAAACACGATTTTTCTGACAAACTTCAGATGAACACAAAAAGCCTGCCCATCGGCGATTTCTGTGTGAGATTACGGGGATAGTGGGGCTCGCCTCTACTTGTACTAGTACTCGAGTACGAGAAGTATCAGATTAACCGGAGTTGAACTATGGTGGTACCGGTAGGATGAGGGGGTGCCGCACGATCTGTGTCTCACCACCGGTACGAGCCGCGATCAACTACCGGTAAGTTACCCCGCGCTGATAACTGTTCTATTATTGTCACACAAACCGGTTCACTCCATCTTACGCTTCATCCCTCTTATCTATGCAAACAAATTTTCACAATGCAGCGACAATTCCTGTCACTAGGGTGGCTCTAAAGTCACCCTCTAAGCTGTGTGACAGGCCATTCTTTTTTTATTTTTTATTTCTACCATTGTGGGCAGAAATGCAGGGGATGATAGGTCGGGGGTGGTCTTGTGGCTACTACTGTTAAAAAAATAAAAGTGAACATCAAGATGGGCGTGCCAGTCGTATGAGAAACATCTAGATCACTCAGTGAAACGATAGTGATGGCTCAGCCGCAGCTTAATGACTTGTTCAACTATTGCAGACTGAGAGTCCCCAAAAGATCCTGGGGCTCCCAGTTGTGCACATTGAGGGAATGCAAACCAACGAAACGACCTAATTGGAGTAGAGGAAGTAGTTGTCGTTGCATATGACTTCGTTTGCACTCAAATGAAGAACTCGACCGAGAAAGATGGAAGGAATATATCAAAACCTACCGTAGGAAATACAAAGTCCAAATACGGTATCCCACCAGCCACAGGAGTCTCCGCTTTTCCGCAAATGTCTATCACCAATGAAAAAAAGAAATTACCGAGTGTGTTCTCTAAAATCCCGCACAACACTCCAGTTTCCGAGAAATTTGCATCCATATCACCATCCCATCATCCCCAGGAATCACTTCCCACCAACATTCTAGTGGCCAGGCACTCCTCCATCATCGCGCACCTTCGTTTGGCGAGGTCCCTCTAGTAACAGATAATAAACGAAAAAACCCATTGGGTAGCGTGCAGCAATTCCGGGAGGTTCCGTTACAGACGGACTGTACCGGTATGTGCTGTCATCCGCACATCATATGAGACCCAAGAGGGCGAAACTGGTTTCATGCATTTACGGCAAATTCCCGAATGAAAAAGAAGAGGCCGGAATCAACTTAATCTCTAGAATGCAAAAATGATTTCTGATTCCAACAGGAAACAAACGAGGCTTCTAGAAGGTCAAGATACGTCAGGGGTGATAGCGGGTACTTGCCGAAATAGCTAATACGTTCCTGACGGGTCCTGCACTATCCCAGCCGGTCTTTATGAGAGTAGATGCACGAGATAAATTTCGAACCAAGAGCTGTCCACCCAAGAACTCCTTTTCTTCCTTGTAAAGTTGTGAACGCTCCGCGGAAAAGGCTGCTCCCACCCGTTGCCTGGGGGCTGGATAATGGGATAGTGTTCCAGAACTATTTGCTAGCATTATGGTCCAATCTGTCCGGTATGGGTCACCACTTCCGAGACCCCTCGGCAATGAGTTTGAGAATGGCTTGAGCCTGGAGGTTATGGATAGTGGTGTATTGCTTCAAAATTACCGGTTGTGAAGAACGCCTCGGGGGTCTTGGAGCCTAGGTAGGAAAGATTTGCCTCTGGTCCTAAGCAGATTCGCTGGAGGTGGTGCTGGGACTCCTGCTCACCGCCTCCCCATGCAAATTGGAGGGCTACTGGAGAAACTACCACCCCCCGGAGGAAGGAAGGGCCGCGCCAAATGGAAAATAGCTTGTGCAGCAAGTACAAGTACTATGCCACTTTGAAGGGAGGGTTGTATGACTATCTGGCGACGGATGGAGCTTGGGAATGGACTTTCGTCATGGGTGTTTTTATAGAGCCGTGAGCTAACCCGTGCTTTGTGGTTAAAGTCGGGTTTAGAGAGGATCATGCTACGCTTCACACTTAATACTCGTAACTTACCCTAATGTTGTCGGGAGTGAGCTTGTCGTCATCATTCTTGTATATGTGATGACCGGAACCAGTATGGGAATGCTGTCGATGTGAAAGGTGGAATTCGGAGAATGTTTATTAGCATTTATGGCAGGATTGGGAACACAGGAACGGGAATGGAATGTTGGATTCTTGCAATCTAGGGGGCTGCGCTAGACTAGGAAACTTGTATTTATTGTCTGCTATAGTCGTCACTCTAGGCGGTAGCGAATTGAGTCGGTGCGGGGGTTCCCATTCAGTTCGTCACCTAACCCTAGTCTGTGATCGAGTGATGAATGGTGATGATCAAAGAAAAACCTTGAAGGGGATTAAAGGGAGCTCTAAGGATCAAGTAGTGAGAATTAGACACAACTAGGCGGGTGCGGGCGGTGGAAAAGACGATCGATAGAGACACCAGTCAAAGATGGACGTCCAATAGCACCGGGCCTCAATAAAAAGAAGTCAAACCCAGTGTTCTATGCCTACGATACCAGCGCAGGACATGAGACAGCGATCAACTACGGTAAGTCTGAACACAGCCCATCTGATACCGGTACTCACATGCGATAAACACCATGTCCTACAGGAGATCCAGCAAACCTAACAGATGAAACCGAGGCTAGCCAACCTCTTGTCCCGGGACTTGGAGTAGTCGAGAACAGCGGCGCACCGTGACCCCAATAGGGCCGCGGCAACCGGCTGGTTGGTGACAGCCATTCGGTGAGGACTCCCATGAAGGTCTTTCTGGTTGGGCTGGAGAAATACCGACATCCGAATACTTTCAGGGAACCGGCCATAGAATCCTCCTTTTTGAGAGTAGATCCACACATTGGATTACAGCAAGTCTCAAAGTATCCGGTTGTTTGGTTAGTGCTTATTAGTTTCGACACCATAAGTTCCCTAGTCGAACCGCGGATCCATCTATAAGAGTCAAAGATATTGCGGTAAACCAAACCTGCGTGGAGGAAACTATCTGTGTATTGGAAATCACAAACCGTGCGTATTGGCGCTGTTAGGTATCCGTCAGAGAACCTGTTATTTACTGGTAGGGAGGAGGGTAGAACTCGACAGGAATTAAAAAATGCCAAAAATATGTAGTAGAAATATCCTGAATGTTGCGTTAACTAAAGGAGGACTGGGGATCCATTTTATTGAAAGCCACAGCACTGACCAAACTTATATGCATCTATGTTCTATCCTGCCGGGCAAGTTTTCTACTGATCATAAGGCCTCTTGCCCAACCGGGCTCCTTGCCGGTGGGCGGAAAATTTGGGGGCCGTTATGGCAATTGCCTAGAGGCAAAGTCATAAAAATCGTAAAATCATAATGGATAGGGGGTAAAGCTATCGGCAATTGCAATAATCCGTGAAATCTCCACCTAGTTGTCAGGTGTGACTGTGCCAAAAAGACTATGATAACAAGCCAAACCCGCGGGGCTCTGCAAATGGATTCCGGATGCCCCTTAACCCCTATAACCAATACTCCATAATTCATCGACTCAGTTCCCGAATTTTCTGGAACCGCATCCAGTGACCAACATTCACTCCCCTTAGTCTAATGACAATATCTAAGTTACTAGACTGTCAAGGCTCATTACCTCGCCGCAAGAACTCGAATAATTGGCACTCGCGCTAAGACGTCCAAAATTCCCTCTCTCGGATAGGGGGGTCAAAACGCTGAGAAAATCGACCTCCTGAGCCCCAGCAGAAGACAGAAATATGCCGGACCGTGCCAGTAAAGGTGGGTCCTGATGGAGGTGGTGGACATGCACAGTTCGTGGTGGGATTGGAGGTGAGGAGAAGTATGTTGTTCTTGTCCACGAAAGGTGGCAAGCTATCTAATACATAGATGGAAGACACCACAAGAGGGTAAACCCTCATACCCATCTGTGCCTACAAGCACCACATACATGTATACCTCCACTGATACATTTCCCATACATGTCTCTGCATGTACCGGTGCTCCCATGCTCTGCCATATCTGTCCTCTCAACCATGGCAACACTCTACTATGAGGATTATTATACCATCAGGTCCAACATCCTAGCACGAGCGCCAATTATTCGAGTTACGGTATCTCTAGCCCAGATATGTCTCGCCCTCATCTGTGGGCTTCGGTTCTGCTGCTTGAGGTATCGACAAGGTGGTAACCCCCGCACTGCCAGGCTTTGGCCGTGAGATGTGACCTATCAGGTGCTGTAGAATAAAGGCCGGGCTGACAATCGATAGACAAGGCTACGGGTCTGTCTGCCTTCTTGGAATACCCTGAAGAAATTGGACAGGCTATGGCTGTGTAAATGAGACCCCCGTAAATGAAGCGAATTCACACTCACAATGCCTGCCTCTGTGAATTATACAAATGTGTAGAGGTCTAGACTTTATTTTGTCAAATAGGTTTAGGATTCGCTAGTGTAAGTACTCCGTATTTCTTGAAGAATAGCTACATACAAATCTCAATGCAAACCCAGGGATTGAGAGGTTCCCGGAGAGGGGGGACCTAATTCGAGGGTTCCTGATTACAAGTGTTCACATACAACCGGAATCTACCGGAAAGCACCCATAGTGTTAGAATGCGCAAGTGAGGGTGAGCTGTATCACTGGATCGTGTAGTTCTTGGACAAAAAGTCGTGGTTGGTGGTGTGCCCAAGTGCCTGTGAAAACACTCCAAGGATGTCGGGAATTCGGGGTCTGGAAATTTCAATTTGAGCCCCCACCACTTCAATTAAAACGGAAAAGATATTTGTAGGTAGCCAAGGAGATGGCCATTCTAAAATTCATATTTCCATGGCAGGTCGCTTTCTTCTGCGGGCCGCACTAGCCAGTCTGCGCACTCATTCCACAACTTGAGTTAGATTCCAAAAATTTGTATAGCCGCCCAGACAAAATGGTACATGTTTTCAAAATGTCAAACTGGCATCAAAATTATTCAATTTACTAGTGTTAATACCGAAAACTAACTATTTTCAAGGAATTTATTTATTCGCAAAAAGGGTGGCCGAGTTCTGTTTTTGCGAAAAACGTCACTTTCGACGAAAAAGCGGCCGCCAAGGACATCGTTTTTCGGGGAACCGGTACCCCCGAGACTAAAGAAAACTCCCGAAACAAAGCGAAACACTACGAGTGTTGGGGGAACAAACTCCCAAGGAATTCTCCAGAAAGATCATGGCTTCCTTTGTGACCCTATACTGTCTAGAAGGATCCCCATTCCCAAAATTTGTGCCCGGTGCCCTATGCCGGCCGTAGGGGCGAAGCGGGGTGAACCCATTTCCCTGTGCCGAACGGCGTGTGAGCAAGGCAGAACTCGCTACTCTATGCCGAATTGGACAGGGCCCAAAACCAGTAGATTGTAAAGCTACTTAACTGCCTGGCTCAAAGGTAACCTGGTGTGACCCATTTCATCCTTCTGGAATTTCTTTAAGGCGTGAAAAACGCTAATATTTTCAAGTTGCCGTCGGAGGGGGTAGACCCGGCGTGATTTGCGGCCGGGAGTGACGTTACTTGGTGATAGGGCACTATGAAGTTTTCTGGGAGGAGGAGTTGGAGGGTGATTGTTTGAACGAGGGGTTAGGATAGTAGATAGAGAGCAGAGGGAGGAGAGAGCATGCTATCCCCGTTATCTTGTCCGGGGCGATGGCTGTTCGATTTCCGTACCGGTATCATAAAAACCGGAACAAAGGTGAATCAAGTCAGGATGCTGGGGTTGCCTCCCCTAGTAATGTCTGTTTTCTTTTGTTTTGTTTTTTACTTGTCTCAGCTCAGGGCTGAAATAGGGTCAGAGTGTTTTCTCCCACTACGGTAATCCGAAGGGCGGCCACTCCCAGTGAACGCAGTTCTCGCGCTAGCGTTTTTATCATGATTGAGACTCAGCTTCGTTGTGATTCAGAGCCCCGTCGATCAACTCACCGGGCCCATGTTTAAGAATGGGTCGCCTCTACCGGTATTATGTGAGAGGACATGGAAGAACAACCGGATGTTGTGGGTGATTCTGGAAACTGGGGGAGTATGGTGAATCATCTGTGGGTGCGGAGCTCCATTCTGGAGCTTTGTTGATTTATGGAGAAGCTCCTCCCGGCATGTTCCTCCCCCGCTATCGCGGCAATATAGGGAGGAATGGAGGCATGCGCAAACCATTTCCAAGTATTTGTAGTCTAAACCACGAGTGTAATCGACTTACTGGTTGGTGCCCGCCAACTTAAAGCCGCACCGGCCGTAAAATCTATTTCCGTCTCCAAAGTAGACCTCCGGCGAGTGACTAGAAATGACGGTGTTGTGTATAAATTCAGACCCGCATACCTGACAATATCTGGTATTAGTACAAGTACAGTACCGGTTCCGGTACCGGTACTCTTATTCCGGCCAAGACCCCGCCTAGCAGGGTACTAGTACCCTTTTTTCCACGAAGGCTTTGCCAACGGGGCTATACTTGAGTACGAGTACGAATATAGTATCGCTCGCTCGGGGTCGCTCCACCATTTTTCATTCGCCTCAAAATTCTCCCAAGACTTTAGCCATTGCTTTGTCGCGCACGGCTTCTACAGTGTGTGATAGGCCGTGACACTACCAGTGTAACAAATTTCTCTCTTATCGCCGTGACTAACAAGACCTCGTGACGGCAACGCGTTGGACTTACTGTGCTAGTGCAACAGTCATTGCTTGCCCCACCAGCAAGCACTGCTAAAGTATGATCACGACACCCGGCCTCAGCCATCACTCAACGTTACTCCCAACCACAAGCATCTACTCTCCCATACAGGTACTGTACTGGTAGTCGAGTACTGTCCATGGAGACTACCATACCATGCCGGTACTGAAGGCAACAAATAAACCCGGGGATTTGACAATAAACAAAAAAACCATATCAAAGGCAACCCACTGGCTGATCACTTGCTGCGATTCCGCCAAGGAATCGAAGCGGTTTTCGGCTTTCCCACGCAGTCCTGGCAGCAATTCCAATAGGCCAAAAATAGGCGCCAACTCAGGTAGCGACCTATCGCATCAAGAATTCCTATCCTGGAATTCCGGACCCCTGCCACCTGATGCAATCTGGGTCACAGGGATGCTCCAGATCCACCCGTGATCTAAACCGTTCGGCTGAGCCCCGGTATCCGCGCTTTCTCTTCGCCTTGTCCCCATTACCACATCAGGCGAAACGATACGGCTGAATGGATTCAATACAGCGTCGGGCAGAAGACTTACTATCGGTATAACTAGAGTACCTAACCACCTAACCAGACTACCGAACCAACTGACGAGATAAATATACTGCGCAGATCGCTAAAATGTTTTTCTCAGCCCTAACAAACGCGTTAAACATGACCCGGCTCCTCCCCCTCCTAAGCAACCTCCGCTTAAGATTTGGTCTAGGCTGGACCTCTCCAACCCCCGTTACAAAGGGCCAGGAAGTATGGCTTTTCGACAACACTGCATTCCCCACCCCTGGCCAACCCGGGAAATGGAGCGCCGAGTTCGTAGCCGCCTACTTCCAAGAGGACTCCGGTGAGAGGGCAGCCAGGGTCGTCGCAGAGATAGCGGACCAGCTGGGCTTCGCTGGAGACGATGAGGCAGAAAGTAGGATCGCCGAGCGTGTGGAGCCGTTTCTGAACATGATTCTCTCGAGGAAGTATGTTGATGTGATGTTTGGTGGTGAGGCCGGGGAAGGGGGGGTGAATGGCGGGGAGGGAGTTTTGAAGCTGGGACCGGCGGCAAGACACGGGATTAGTGTTAATGAGCTTGTCTTGCCGGGGGAAGGGTATGTCGACGATCAGATTGTCGAGAGTTCTGCGGTGTTGGTTGAGGGGAAGGCGACTATGCGAACGGCGTTCGCGGAGGAGGTTGGGTGGGGTGTTATCTCTGGTTGGTGTTCCCCTCACTGCACCCCCCGTGAGAACGATGATTGATGTAAAGGTGTATGGAAAAAAACAGACATAGACGATACCATAAAAATCTCCGAAGTCCGCAACCGCATCTCCCTCCTAAGACACACCTTCGTCGACTTACCTACACCCGTACCTGGCATGCCGGAACTGTACCAAAGCCTCCAATCGCGCCTCAACAAACCCGTCTGGTTCTACCTCTCTGCAAGCCCTTACAACCTTTACCCGCTCCTGCGGAGCTTCACCTCTACCCACTTCCCCCGCGGGCAATTATTGCTCCGAGAAATGTCTTGGATGGAGCTACAGTCGTTTATAGTCTCCCTGACCATCGGCACGCAACGGTATAAAGAGGAAAGGATCAGAAGGGCTTTCGCCTGGCTACCGGAGAGGAAGTGGGTGCTTATCGGGGATAGCACGCAGACGGACCCGGAGGCTTATGCTACGTTGTATAAGGAGTTCCCGGAGAGGGTGGGAAGGATTTGGATTAGGGCTGTGAAGGGGGTTGACGAAGCGGAGGAGGCGGAGTTAAATTCGCAAAGAAGGTTTGAGAGGGCGTTCGAGGGGGTACCAGCCCATGTGTGGAGGACGTTCGAGCAGCCGGAAGAGTTGGAGAAAAGTGTTCGGGAGTTGGAGTGAATCTCTAGATACTGTTGGCTCCTGTTGGGCGCACTGGAATAATAAGATGGTCTATACGATAGACGAATAATTGGGAGGCCGTTTTTTTCCCGCATATTTGCTTTTGCTTGTGGATCATATGTATGGAGTGGTGCTATAATCAGGAGTTCTTCCATGTTACCTGAGCCTATTATGCGCGTTCTATCTATTCGTGCGAGTGATGGTATCGAAAGCAGGGTTCACGACACCCTGTTGTAACCGAATACCGGACAGGGCCCAGTTTAGATGCGCTCTCTGGGGAGGAAAAAGAAGCAGTGGGATATTCGGTAGAGACAGGGAATAGCCTGACGCTCGTGAAGTGCCTCAACCCTCCACTTCTGCTCCAGTTAGAAGATTTTTCTAGGGATCAAATACGGTATTCCTGCGGTAAACTTAAAAAGGACTATTCCTGAAAGGGAACAATGGAAGAAAGGCTGAGAATAATTGCGTACCGTAGTATGTTGGCTTGGTACTATGGAATCCAGGGGTGCGAGTTCTCCTACCTTGTGCAGGATAGCTTGAGAATTTAGACTGCAAGAAAGAAATCATAGCCAGCTTCGACCAGATGGCCTAAATTGGGGGTCTCGCCTGGCGTGCAAAATTGCTTCTAAAGCCCCACACCAGCCCCATTTTTATCCACGATGAGCACACAGCTGCAATATTTCAGGCTGTGTAAACATCGCTGTTGGTTTTTCTTTCTTTCTTTTAGCTCCACGAACTTGCCACCAGTGATTCAGCCATTCTATCCCCCTTACCATACACCCCCCCCCTTTTGCCTTCAGTTCCCCCTCTCAAGTGGCCAAATGGACTCATATACCTTCTCACCTCTTCCCTCAGTAAACCCGGCCGCCACTGTCTGCATCCCTAGCCTGGTTGCTCTAGCGCAGTGTTCACACCAGAAATGAACACATCTTCTAGAAAATTCCGAGTGAGGGTCGATGATTCCGATGACACTCTCCAGACCACCGAGATGCTAGCAAGCGTCGTAAAGCACTTTGCTTCCGTAACCACAGCAGACCAACCGATAAACGGTAAAAATTAAAAAAAAAAAAGATTAATGTAACCGGTATTTCTTACTAGAATTTAATTATTCATCTAATACTCTCAGGAGCCCATCTTAGCTCCCAAAATGTAGGTCTCTCATTTTTGGTGCTAAATTTTGACCCCTCATAGCTCTAGTCACCTCCCGGGTTAAACTTATGATATAGAGTTGTGGATAACCGCGACGTGCCTTACTCTTTGATCATATCTATTGATTATTTTATTCTGATTTTTGTTTTCAAGTTAAGGCTAAGTTATTCACTGTGGAGAGAGACACATGGAGAGGGTGAGCGCTGCCACAGTTTAGTGATGGGTAGAGTAAACTCACAGAAGTACTGGTATATGAAGGAGGACGACCAGGGGCGGTAAAAAGGTCGACCGCGTGGGGGTAAGCCTATACCGGCACCTCGCTCGCAGGAGGATGAGTGGGTAGCGGTTTAGGTCCGGAACGGGCCCAACTTCCTTGCCGAATGGCAATGTCAATCTGCCATTCGCACGAAAAAACGAGGAGAGAAGCCACATAATACATATAGAAAATGAATTGGAGCTGTGATACATGAGGGGGGGAATCTATAACATGGAACCAAAACACGGGACTTCAAGTCAATAAGGATTGAAATAACAGAGGCTACTCCTACCACTATACTCCAACCACCTAGAATGGAAACCCAGAATTAGCCACCCATCACATCTTTGAGTCCCCGGAATGTTTTCAATAATAGTACAAATGCCCTACACTTCAAAGACATGAAGAGTTCCACGCATCGAGAATTCTCAGGCTTGGGAATAGTAGGTAGCCCAGAGGGAAAGGAACGAGTAAGTAAGGGAAATAATGGCAGTGGGGCGGTATCGTGGGCCCTATAAGCCAGGGAAATATGTACAGAAGGACACGAGAGCCAGAGTATGGAATGCCGCCCCGAGCACATTGCAGGTATACTTGCCCGTTAAATCAGGATTAACGTATACTATACCCAACTATTACTTAATCGCTGACACTTGCACCCCATCGCACCCCACGAAAGCAGTTTCATGCCTGTCATTTAACTAGTCAGTTTGACATCTTGTCAGTCCAAAAGTTGGTCAATTACTGACTCGTTCCTCTTCGCCGCCATTCGCATGGTGATACATCAACCTCCTCGTCTAGCTTGCTGGTATCGACGGCTTCCTATCCAGTAGCAGCTGCACTACCTCCTCATGCCCATTATTACTTCTCATATGAGTGGTGTTACGCCAGCGGAATCCCTTTGGTTGGTAGCCCAATCATTAATTCCTAACAAAGTCATAATCTCAACAACCCCGAAGACCACAGCGTAGTCTACTAAGCCATGGAGGTGCATTAGCTTCAGCGGAATCATGGGGTTCCGGTATTTTTTCGGAAGTGGTTTAGCGGTTACGTGGTTCTCTCTCTCATCCAAGATCTCTATTGCAAGGAACCTCGGGTGATCGGAGACTTGCGTGAGCTCCATTAAGTTATATCTCGGCCAATACCAAAGGAAGGACATTCTGGAGGGGCCAGGGCATGGCTTGTACGAAAGGGCCTTGACCGCGTCTGAATTGATGTGGGTGGAACGGGTTTCCCCATCGCCGAGTAAGCGGAAGCAAAAATGTTCGGATGAGCGGAAAGGGGACTGTACTCTCGGAGTACATGGTGGATAAACGGGTGGTATGTCTGTCTAGGGGATATTTAATCCTTGAAATATGCAGATCCGACCTCTACCCCAAGTGGATGGCACAGTTCATCTACTTGCATGATAACGGCCGCCCCAAGTGACGAATCCATGTGAAAGTGGCAATAGTCAGTCCCGCTTTCTCACCGCCTTGAGCTCTTATCATTCCTAGAACCGTCTTGTATGCATCACCAAGCCCTAACCCATCACCCATAGCATCGTGCCTATTTCACCTAAGATGGATTGCCCCCATTCCCCTAGGACTACCTCGGAACGAAACTAGTAGGGGCCGATATTTGTATCCTTCAGCATACGACCCCGAAATATTCCCTACATCCCCCGCTGCTATGATACTTACGGTTCGACGATTTCTTCAGGACCTCTACTCGAAATATTATTCTCCAACTCGCTATCCATTATCCCGGGAGTTATGTCCTTCCTCAGTCCCGGGCGCACACATATGGCTATATCGCCACCCCCGGGTCTACAGACATACAGTACCTGTTGGTCTTGCTCCTAGTTTCCTCTCAGCCGCTCCCCGAGTGAATAGCCTTTTGGCTATGGACCTCCGAGTGATTGGCCACCGCTGGTGAATTTGTCCCAACGAATCAAGAACTTCGAGTCTATGTTTTGGAACACATTCACCAAGTGTGTCGGCGCGTATGAACGCGCCGTAAAGACGAGATACTTGGGAACATGTTCACAATATCAAGGATTTATATTATATATTCCGGTCATCAATCACCTTTGGCCCCGAAATTTCTGCATGGTTACCATCGGAATCGCTACTGATATACTAAGAAGTTGCTTAAGTATCTAGCGGACCGTAGGGAGGAGGCTGCTTTTCCCTGGTAGCGAAGCTGTAGTGGTAGCAGACTGCGATCATATCTTGTTGTACGGCCCGGTTGTATGAATGGTCCACCACCGCCCGACTACTGCGGTGCGCTGTCAGCGGTAGTGGTCTTCGTTTGTTCCCACTGGTGGTTTCTCATGCCTAATGTGGCTCTTGCGGACCCCCGGATTGCCATAGCAGACCCAGGCCGTGCGGTCAGATTCATCTTATCATTACCGCTATAGCGCTCCTAAACTCTTTTGCTCTCAGCAGCCGGCCCAACATTGTCTACCCCCTTACTGCAAAGGTCCCAGCATCGCACCTGAAGCTTTACAGGAGACAGCAGCGTGCCAGGATTTTAGTCCCACCACCTCCAACAGTAAATGTAGAGCTGTTTGAGAATTCATTGAAAGGATTAATGTTGTCTGCTGTGAGACGCTTAACCTTAGAAAAGTCTGATCTTATTCACGAGTGAGCGCGCATTTAGATATCCATCTGTATGGGGGTTTAATTTTTTATTTTTATTTTCTGTTATTTTTCCAGTTTTAGTTACTATGTTGAGAGGATAGAGTGCGGGTACAAATGAAATAGTGAGCGTGTGTTGATAGCGACATAAAGTGAGAGTACATGATTGTGATGAATATTCGGTGTATAAATGCTGAAAAGAAAAATGCGACCAGTATGCAACGCAATGCAATAATAATAATAATAAATGAAATAAAAATGCTAAATGCTAAATGCTAAATGCTAAATGCTAAATGCTAAATGCTAAATGCTAAATGCTAAAGAAGGGGGGAAAAAGAAAAATGCTATGAATTCCGTACTATAATACAATGAAAACAAAGGAAAGCACTGACCCTAGGGACGGAAAACATCCTCAATGTTTGTCAAATCAGGCTTATACTCCCAATTGTCATCGCCAATTGGGATGGCATACCCACAGTGCCTCTGGAAGTAAGCATGTGTAACCATCCATCCGAATCTATCAATCTTAGCATGGAGCGGGGTGTCGGTAAACAAAAACGGCGGCCCCATCCTTCTGATCAGTGCCGAGGTATGCGCGATCTCCCTGGTAAGTGTGGTCGCAAGCACCTGCCAATTGCTGATGCTCGGCACTCCGTCGGCCTCATCAGGACAGGCGATGAGTGAATTAATCGGGCGTCGGTACTCAGCGTGCGCGGGGTCGTACATCTTGAGGCAGGTGTAGAGGACGTTATTCTCCGGATTCGTGACCGCGATGCGGGCGGTTGTGTGGTCGGGCTCTTTCAGGCTGTCGCAGGCGTTGGTCGGATTCTCGCAGTCGACAAAGATAGTGCCGAATTCGGATTGCGGGAGGATGTACTCATTGACGCTTGCGCAGAGTTTTAGGAAGAGGTGATAGTCCTCTATCGGTAGCCACTTTTCGAACCACTTGTTGAAGGCTGTTGGGCTGACTTGCATTGCTCCGAGAACCATGATTCGGACGTCATTAAAGCCTTCTCGAAGTACGTTCGAGACATCTTGGAGGCTACCACTAAGTTGCGCTGTGCGACAGTTCTTTCCGTAGTCTGTGGGCATCTTGAGGTCGCGGGATATGAGCGGTTCACTGGACTGTACGGTCGGGGCGGCGACGGTGGTGGCGATCGGAAAGAGGATTGGGAGAAGAACAGCGGCTGTGGTGAACTTCATGATGATAATATGCCAATAAGTGAAGATAAAAATTGAAAACAGATGAAATGCTAAAACTCCAAAATATGCTATTGGTATGAAACTGGAAATCGTGAAAACCGAAGGAAGGGACTTGCTGTGTAGTGGTGGGAGTGGGAAAGAGAGATATCCAGGCGGCTTTCCTGCTCAATTATATACACCCCACCTTTCGTATGCACCTAGATAGCGTGCAGCGGAATCTTGATTAAAAAAAAACCACCACCACCACCACCACTGCCGTCGGGACGATCTACCGTGCATGAGCCCACTACGCACTCGGCTAGTAACCAAAATAAACTCCACACGCGCATCCCCAGACGTTGACCTCCACGGATCAGGTCAAGAAATCTGCTCATAGGAGCTACGATGATGACCCAAGAACCAGGCTCCAATTTCTGCACGGAATCAACTAATTTTAGCTGAATAATTCCAGAAGCGGAAGTGCAGCCGGGTAATTTCCGCACAGGGGTTGGTGAAACGGGAGTGGCTGTGTTTAGGGTCGTTACAGTTGTGCAACGGCGGCGGGTACCTCAACTCGCACAGTAAGATATAGTTTCCCTTTGTTTATTTATTTCCTTGTTTACTTTTTTTGGGGGGGAGGAACCTCTGAGGCTCCCTGAACGCCGTATTTTGATAGGATGCACACAAATGGATTCTGTAGGTCCTGCAGATTCTGCAGGTTCGGTGCGGATTATTCTTTGTCACTTGGATAACACCCCCTTACTTCCAGATATGTGCCCGTAACAACTAGCCACCTATTTACGCATCGAGTATAGGGTGATTCTAGCGAAGGTGGCTCATAGCATCACTGCATCTCCAAGAGGAACTAAATTTACCTCGTGCGTTGGCTACCGAATCGCTTTCCGCTAATCCAGCGCAAGTATATTGCCGCGTCGCTGGGCAGCTCGTTCCACTGATTGATATTTCCCCCACAAGGCAAAGAAAGTCCTTTTCCCCCGAATCACGCGATCGTGGACCTTGCCCGTCATTAAAAGTCTATAATTACCCACCGCTGCCGAATATAGTATGGCTCCCGCGAACCGGTTTGTGCGGGGCCCCAGCCAGCCCCCCCAGATTATTTATTAATTACTTGTAACTTCTAAATTAATTATTTGGGTTTTACTTGTGCGGGCCGCGGGTTGCCCCGTTGCATGTGCCGGCTGCTGTGTAGCCCGAGCGAGCGCACGGATACTGGAAGGAGGACGGGAGGTCTGTTGAGAGAACCTGGCACCGCACCCAGTGGTATCCGTATCTCAGTATCGATAAGTTTATTTGACTCGAGGATATATTTTGAGCACAGTAATGTAATATTGAGATGGTGCGTTGTATTGCAGGAGTTTATTTATCGTACTTGAAGCATACTGCTTGTACGGTAGAGGGTAATATAATAGGTTCTAGACCGAGCACATCCGGCGTTGTATATATCCGATAGGGCAACCCCACCCTTATGGAATAGCCGCCGCAGATGCCGCACCTGAAGGCATGCTTTGATAGGACACATCTCTATATAACGGTAATATTCTGCACAAGTGCAATAATCTAGATCGTGGCGCGAAGATCCACGATTAGAAATTCTAGGCAGGCGCATATGGAAGTGCACCCTGTGACCCGTGCTCCCTATGAAGTGCTGGTTTTTCCGTAGAATGGTGTAATTGGCAGCATAGAGAGTGGAGCTTGGCAGTGCGGGTGGGGGCTCCTGCCCTTCTGCTAGCAGCAAGTAGTAGAAGCGCAAAAGAGGGAGGGTGTTCTGAGGTGATGGTGGGGGTTGGATAAAAAATGAAATACTACAAAACCCTAGTAGATAGGCCGATGCAAGAATAGCTATTATAGTGGGACACATGCCCGCGAACAGACAGGCCGGGGGTGTCCCTACCAGGATGCACTTGTGCTGGTAGCTACATTGCGAGTGTACCGTATGTATCCGAGTTACAAGCGATGTCGTTCAATCAATCTCCGAAAAGCAGAGAGGGGGGACTCCTTGAAAAAATACACTTTTTATCATCCTATCATTAGACCTTTATGTTGAGGGAAGCTCTAGCCACTTAAAGTTTGTGCGATCGCACTTCAAGCTTCTGCCAAGGAGCTGAAACCATTAAAACTAGAGGAGACTCCTCCGTATATAAATTTATTGACAAACGTTCGAGTCCTGGCCCGAAACGGGTGATATACCCGTCCTACCGGTATCCCAAAACGATATATTACATGATCATATGCGGAGTAAGCTGTTTAACAGAATATGATCGTATTTTAGGACTCCAAACCAAAAATTCAAACACAGACCTTTTTGATCACAATACCGGTAGTTGCCTTGCGTTCGTGTTTGTTTACGGCATTAGGCAGGCGTCGGTAATATGTGTGTCTGCGGTCTGCAAAAGAATTATTGGGTATTGAGGGGATACTCGGCTGGCCCAGACATCAGGTGGAATACACATGTACTCGCACGTTAATCTATTAGCTACAGCAGGTAGTTCACAGATATCGATAGCAGATACGGTAACCCCTGGATCTGCAAGACCCTGCAAATTTCCTGCCACCCCTGTGAGGTTCTGAGACAAATATGACTAAGGTGACATTATCTCTCTGCTTAGTCATGATAAAGTATTCGGACACTTTAGCAATTTGGTACCCGATTTGGCGCCAAGCGTCCGGATACTTTATAGATATTCGAGTGCCGGGGCATTTCCCCTGCGACCGCCAGCCCAGGCGTGGTCGCAGCTAATATTAGTTATGGTCTGGGGTCTCCGCACCCGGGAAATTTTTGTTCCCGACGGAGAGTTATAATACTTATTGGCCTCTGCCTCAAACACTGACATTGACATATCTGGCATTAAATTTTCAAAATCTCGCCGGCCCAGGAGATAGCCAGCTAAAATAGCACGCGCCGGGGGGGGGGGTTCGCGAGACCGGAGATACCCCGGCGGACTCTCCTGGCTGACTTCTAGCACTCGCCAATTGGTAAGGTATCCGGACATGAAAGTGCCGAGTTCCAGAATCTTTGCCCCTTTTCTTCCTATTACCGGTACCGGTGCCCGACAAACCGGCAGGCAAACCGCCTAAATGCCGAAGCCGAAGATTATTGAGAGTTTCGCTACTCTGCCAAAAGTGCCTGCACAGTACCGTACCAACATGATAGGAACTGAAAAGGGGGGTTGCGAACTCATAAGTGCTTTTTCCTCAATCAGCACTGCGGGATCGGTTACCGGTATGCGTGTCAGAGGAGTACCGTATTGTGACATTTCGGTAGTGGGTAATTGGTGTTCTCGATATCCGGGTTGGGAGAAGCAATAGAGAGTGTTTAAGGTTGTACCGGTAGTTATGATTATACGAAGGAGGCTGGAGGTCGGTAGAAATATTGCTAATCTAGCCCGCACGGACACTGCCATGAGGCGTGCTTGTAAACTACCGGTAAGTTCCCGATGGTCTGATATTTTTTTATTTTTATTTTTATTTTTTATTATATCTGCTAGAGGTGCCTAGTAGTTCTTTTTTTGTCGTCCCCTCCGACTCCCTAAAGTGGAGGATTCTCGACTGCATAGCACAAGGTCCGACTACCGGTCTTCGTGTTTTTGCGGTATGATTCTACTTCCGTGCCTCTCTCGCCTCCCTTGGATTCTGGCTCAAAAGGGCTAAGTCCGCTTATCCCAGGCCATCAAATTTCCTGGGATTTGGTGACTCGAAGCTCCGTACCCGCGCCGTGCTCACACATCCCCTGAGACCAGAAACTAGAAGGACAGCAAACCCAATTATTTTTATTAACATTTTTTAATCTACTGGTGAAGGCCAGAGTAAGGGCTTGGTGATCCTAAGATAGCTCTGAGGTATGAACAACAATCCTTCCTTTCCCTTTCCACTTAGAAGGTTCTCATGAAATGTGCGGGGAGTGCCAAACATAAATCTTACTATTACCGGCCTTTTAGCCAAGTTAGCATGAGGAAGTGGATGGGTCAGTTAGCTGTTCACGGACTCTCATATTTTGATCTCAATGTTGGGGTTTCTCGAAATTGGAGTTCAGTGAGTTCTCATTTGCACCGGGTTCATCTAGTGATGTGTTCGGAAGTATGGTACGGCTCTTGTGAGGCGGGGGTGCGGTTTGCCAGCTACCGTACTCTGCCCGATCTCTGTATTGGGACCTTAGAGTGTTTGGAGGTGCTGGCTATCCTCCATTACTCGCGCCCCCACCGGCATATCTTCTATCTTTCTGTTATTAATCGTATCGCTTTGTTCCCGCTCTATAGATTCCCTGGGTATCCGGACCAGGAGCATGATAACTCGCCGGGGTCCTCCGATATTGTGGCGCGATAGGGGAGGGTGCAGAATCCGGAGAAATAGAGACCATTTCAGATACTCCATGGACGGAATTATCATAGCTTTCCCTTCTTTGGGGAGAGTTCCAGTGTCGGGATTTCGAAGAAAATTTGCAAGTCGCCCCAAACGGAGCGATCCACTCACGATACTGTTCTTGCTAAATCCATCAGCTAAGTTAGCTCGGCCCGCAAAATATGCCGACCATGACGCTCTGTTCTGGATACGTTTATGGCCCGAATCCCACCGGTGGTTCTGGCGTTATCACACGACATGATGAATCCGGCCGGTTCGGGTAAATTTCCTGGGTGTTGGATGGCAGTTTTGGTAAAACACTTTTCCCCCCCCGGGGTTCTTAGGCTCCTCGTCATGGTGGAGAAGTGGATCCTCACACAAGCCGTGGCTCCAGGCGTCGTGTGCGATGCAGTTCTCTCCACCGGCTGGCTATCGCTCCCTTTCCCTGTTCTTTTATCTTACAAGTACTCGGGGGTGGCGCTGGTGATGGTGCACGTACACTTAAGGAATCAATAGCCTCAAAACCTCTCTCTTGTTTTGCTAGATTTCCCTTTCTATATTGATTGCTTTATCCTACGCTGGATGAGCAAAGGGTCAGGCTCCCACAATCCCTAACTACCTGACCACCCACCCTGAACCTGAATATACTACCAAAATAAACCTCTCAAAGGTGGACCGCTTCATGTACCCGTCACCCGCAACTCGCATTCTAGTTTCAAACCCACTTCAGGTGATTTGTTTCCCTTAATAAATACTGGCCCAACTCATCCTATGTGGTTAGTTAGGATATGCCTCGGTAAAGCTCCTTTGAGTCGGGAAATATGATACATGCTCTCCCCCGTTGTCCTCTGACCCAATCCGCAGTTCTACAACTACCCCTGAACATCGATGTGCCATCCACAGGGACTACTACAATTTGACCTAGCGATGACCATCTAAAGATATAATGGCGTGGACGGACTCTGGTATAGTATCTGAGATAGTCCTGTCCGGGGCTCCCAGCACTCTCCCCGCCGGACCTATGGGACCCCCGAACTACTAGCAGGAGTAGTCATGAGGGGTCAGAAAGCAACAGATTTCCCTAAAACCGGTCCCCAAAAGGTTGTGGTACTGTGCGTGTGGAGTATGATAAGACGTGTATTTTTTCAATCGTTTTGGACGCCACAAATCCCGAGGAGCAACCCAAGCTTGAGGAGGGCAATGTTGGTTGCTATGTATCGTCCCCACGCAAGAGTGGCTGGCTCTACGAGTGTCTTGAAATCCTCTACCTCTTACCCCCTGCGACCGTCCCGAACCCCGGACGAAGACCCACTTGAATCTTCCCCAGAACCTCTGTGCATCGACCGGCTCTTTGAATTATTCCCGGAAGTAACTTGGGATTCGGGCGATCTAGTGATTGTTGCCCGAAAACCTCCGGTTTTGGTTCGTGCGCCCTGCTCTCCCCTCTCTGATGTTTGCTGCAGACTCCAGTATATGAGTGAGAGGTGATGACCAGGCTCAACAAGGAAACTTAGTTCCTGGGCCATACCGGTAAATGGGGAGAGTTCTTGAATAAGCTAGCTTTGGTAATGGGGTGGAACACTGCCGCTCACATTTTCAGGCCCGGCCGAAGGGCTCTGAGCGCCCTGGTGCAAGTCAAAATTGTTCCCTGGTCGGTCGAGCGCCGTCTTACTCACACTTTCAGATGGCCGGCACCGGTAATTGGAAAAAATGGCCCCCGATGCCGAGACGGGTGAGGGGAGAAGAATAGCCTGGGGGCACGATGTGACCTCCGGGGGGCGGTATGCAGGAAGCGAAGGCGGGTACCGCGGCCGAATTAAAATGATTCGCTGGCTCACCCTTTTCTCTTTCATCCAGGCCAAGAGTCAGCGTGTCTTCTCAAATAAATAGTACTTAAGCTCGGCAACCATTTTTGGAAATATTTGCCGGGAGAGCAGAGATAGAGTATACATAAAATTTTCTAGGGTTATACCATTGTTAGATGCCTGCTGACGGTCTCAATGATAGATCAATACTGCAACTGCAGAGCAACCTAAAGAGCTGTGGAATTAACTCGTCGCATAATAAATAATGGAGTTTCTCTGTGCGGTGCTTAAATTTTGGTTCGGCCCTTTCCTTTTTTTTGAGCATCTGAAGTGTGCTGAGAGCGAGCTTGGGGTTATTTATGGTGGGTGGCCCTTCCTTCACGATGTATCACCTGTAAACGCACCCCCGTGCTTAACATCAATAGGAGTGATCGGAATAGTCTTTTCTTGGCCCTTTTGAGAGCCCTCTTGATGGTCAAAGGACGGAAAGGGCCAATGAATGACAGGGAGGGGAGGGCTTGCATATGATAATTATTACAGCAGGTACCCGTGGTGAAAGTTTTTTTGTTCGTTGGTTATCTCACTTGTGTGGCGAGTAATGTTTGCCTCCGAAGTATTGGCTAGCCTGATCTGGGGAGGACCGCTTGTTAGCGGACTGGACGCAATACGAGGACTGGATTAATAATACTTTGTTTGCAATACTTGAAATGACTATTTCGGGGGTTGGAAGGGGCCTGGTGGGCAGACGGGGGAACCACTACCCCGAAGGCTGGTATTGTTTACACCCCGCAGTATCACAACATCTTTGCACTCGATATACTCTTTAGAGTGACTAAGCGAAAATGTGGAAAAACCTCACTTTTCAATTTATTATAGTTTACCGAAAGCAAGCGCCCTGTTCCAGTGTTTCAGGTTTAAAGTCACTTTATCTGTGTAATACCTCAGTATTAATTTGAAGCCCCTCGGCACCGACTACAGGTGCTGCGAATTTGCAGAGTTGTGCCATCGCTGGGAAATTGTCATTTTCATCCGCTTATCATGATTTGCTACTGAGATACCGGTAGTTGCCATGGCAACACCTCATAATAAGGTCCCATGCTCTGATAAGCCGCAACATGAAACCGGTAGGGAAAGGATGGGAGGACTCTTAAGAAGTTGGACAATAATCTTTACATGCATATAATAACCTCTTGGAAAATTTCTTGCCCTGGTATAGTACTAGATAGGAGTTCATTTGAAAACCCCTCAAAATGGCAAATTTTGGGGTAAATTTACAGATCACTAGGCTTTGGCCTAGTCGCTTGGCCTTATAGTATTCGGATCCCTTGGCATTATTCGCGCCTGTGTGGGTGCCAAGCGTCCGAATACCTTATATGGCCAAGTAGAATAGAGTCGCGGACTCGAGGACCTAAAGTTAGCATTCACTTCCTCGCACCCGGAGAAACAATACCGGTACCTGTTCACAAAAACAGAGCGGCAAGAGCCCCTTAGAAAACTGCTTTCCAATACGCCTCTACGGTAGTGGCATTGTAAGCTTCTATCACAATTTTTTTTTACCGAGCAATGGGGGAGAGAGAGGGCTGGCGAAGCGTTTCCAAGGGCTGGTGTTGGAGTTATGGGGAGGTAGAATATAAAATTAAGAATCCGTTAACTGAGGCTGGTGGGGTGCGTTTGCCCAGTTAACCTGAAGTAACTGCACTATAACCCCTTGGATGGACCTTGAACAGTACGGTACAGTTCTCATCTTATCTAACAAATGCACTGAAAGAGGCTCTGTGTAAAGTGCTTTTTAAAAGTGGGGGTTTTCTTTCGTCTGGGGGCTGGGTTGTGCTGACTGGCGGGATGACCAAACGATATCGTGTAATACATGTGGGTAAGCGATTCCCGCCTTGCTCTTTTTCATCAATTACTTCGTGGCTACCGCCGCGCTGCTGTTACCCGCGGTATCGCCTCACCCTATGCATCATGACCACCACACCTACAGATCAAACTCTCAGTGCTGGTCGCAGTAACTATGGCATATCAGATACGCATATCGGCAGCGCCTTGACAAATAACGTGAGCGGCAGTTTAAATGAGAACATTGGTAATGTCTTACATAGTTACAATAACATCTTCAACCTCGGACCTTGTGAAGATACTTTACCGATTCAAGCATGGCTGTCTCCACTGGAACCACATAAACGGCACCAAGATGTGAGAAACCTCAGGCTGGATGGGATCGGGGATTGGGTTCTAAGGACGAGTGAGTTCGAGAGTTGGCAGGGGGGACGGGGCGGCTCGGCGAATCCTGTATTGTTGTGTTATGGCGGTCAAGGGGTCGGCAAGACCTATATAAGGTAGATTTACAACCGCTTTTTTCCAAGATGTCATGGAGGAGGCTAACAAGGAATGAGAAATAGCTCGCTGGTAGTGGACACTCTACGCGATCGGGCTCGTGGGAAGAATGCCGCCGTCTTTTCTCTCTACTGTGACTACCAGGCCCGGGAGGAGCAATCACCGGTGAACTTGATAGGAGGTCTTCTCAGGCAGGTTGTGGCGGGGGCCTCAGAGATTCCAGCTGAAATCAACTGCCTTTTTGAGGAGTCGAAAAAGCTGGGCGGCCAACGCCTTCTCTTGCGGGATCTGGTGCAATTATTTGTCAAAGCAATCAGTTTGTTCGAGCGAGTATTTATCTGCATCGACGCAGTTGACGAGCTATTGGCAAAGGATCGACCCGGATTTATTCGTGCATTGCGACAGATTATTGATGAAACGGCAAACACATAGTTGTTTCTCACAGGTCGGCCATATGTTCGGGGGGAGCTCGACAAGCATCTCGCGGGCCGGACATGTATAATACCCATTGTTGTAGATCGAGGAGATATCGCGAGATATGTTCGGCTTAAGATGGACGACGACCCGCACCCTAGGTTGATGAATGAGGATCTAAGAATGGAGATTATAGAAACGATCATGGGAACTTGCTCGGAGATGTAAGTGAAAGAGGCTCCATTACCGACCTGGATAATTCATTGACGTTCTCTTGAGGTTTCTGCTTGTGGTCCTGAATATGGATGCCATCTTGGGGGAGACCACGAAAGCCAGGAGACCGAAGGTGCTGGAAACGGTGGCTACATCTGGTGTGGCGCTCGGCGATGTGTATGGTGAAACATTACAGCGAGTAAAGGAACAGAATGATGGCCTATCGAGACTTGGGATGCAGGTGCTGATGTGGGTCTCCCATTCGCAGCGGTCATTGCGGGCCAACGAACTTTGCCACGCTCTAGCGGTAGAAATTGAGTCAACGGATCTGGACCTGGACAACGTACCGCCAATCAACACAGTTCTAGATTCGTGCCTTGGGCTTGTCACCATCGACAAGGGGAAGTTGACATTCCGCCTGATCCACTACTCACTCCAAGAGTACCTCTCCTACCAAAAAACCTTCCCTAGAGCACACCAAACACTTGCAGAAACCTGCTTAACCTGTCTGAATTTTATGCAAGTCAAGAGCCTTTCCGTTAGACGCTCTCCTGACCTCCGGTTCTGGTCTTTTTTGGAGTATTCCTCTATATATTGGGGCACACATGCCAAAATTCAACTCTCGGATACCGCGAAGGCGCTTGCGCTGGAGCTGCTCAAGCAGTACGGTAATCATGTATCCGGCAAATTGGTTTTGAGACATTTATGTCTTTTGGACAGCAACTTTGATCGCTCTGGTTTCCCCGGTCTACACTGTGCATGCTTCTTCGGTCTTGTTGAGCTTGCATCTGCTTTGATAGGAACGGAGTGCTGTGGGATCAACGAAAGAGATTGTACGGGAAGAACACCACTCATATGGGGCGTGGAAAATGGGCACGATGCGGTTGCGAAGCTCCTAGTTAGTCGCGGAGATCTCAAGCCCAACAAGCCAGGTACTCTTTCCCAAACACCACTATCGATTGGCGCTAGGAAGGGGCATGAAGGAATGGTGAAGCTCCTACTTGAACGGGATGATGTGGACCCCGATAGCCCCGGAGCCTATTCCCAAACCCCGCTATTGATCGCCGCCAGGGGGGGGCACGAGGGGGTGGTGAAGCTCCTACTTGAGCGGGAGAATGTGGACCCAAGCAAGTCTGACGCCTACTCCCAAACACCCTTGTGGATTGCTGCCGCGAATGGGCATGAGGGAGTGCTAAAGCTCTTGCTTGAACGACATGACGTGGACCCCAACAAACCAGGCGCCTATTCTCAAACACCTCTGTGGATTGCTGCCGTGCAGGGCCATGAGGGGGTGGTGAAGCTCCTCGAACGAGACGACGTGGACCCTAACAAGCTCAATTTTAATTCGCAAACACTACTCTGGGTTGCTGCGATGCAGGGCCATGAGAGAGTGGTGAAGCCCTTACTTGCACGAGGCGATGTGGTCCCCGACAAGCCAAATTTTAGTTCCCTGACACCGCTATGGATTGCTGCCACTCATGGGCATGAGATGGTGGTGAAGCTCCTACTTGAACGGGACGACGTAGACCCCAACAAGTCGGGCGGCTATTCCCGAACACCGCTGTGGACTGCTGCCACCAATGGGCATGAAGGAGTGGTGAAGCTCCTACTCGAGCGGGAAGCCGTGGATCCCAACAAACCAAGTGCCAATTCCCAAACACCATTGTGGACTGCCGCGACCCATGGGCACGAGGGTGTGGTGAAACTCCTACTCGAGCGGGACGATGTGGACCCCAACATTCCAGGTGGCTATTCCCAAACACCGCTGTGGATTGCTGCCGTGCAGGGGCATGAGGGGGTGGTGAAGCTCTTACTTGAAAAGACAGTGTGGATCCCAATAAACTAGGCGGGGGTGGTGCAACCCCACTCTTAATCGCTGCCATGGGGGGGCATGAGAGAGTCGTGAGGCTTCTGCTTGAACGGGATGATGTTGACCCTAATATTCCAAATGCATATGGTACAACACCGCTCATATTCGCTATCCGGATCAAGAATGAGGGAATGGTGAAACTCCTCCTCGAGCGGGAAGATGTTGGCCCCGATCCACGAACCTTATCGGGCGAGACATTGCTCTCCATGGGTACCCGATATGGGTTTTAGAGAACGGTGGACTTACTACTTGCTCGTAAGACGGTCTCGCTCAGAGCGCTTCGTAGCCGGGAGCGACAGTTCGTATTACACTTCTAAGCACTCTACACCCGCCTGGCGATACCCCACATTTTATTTCGATTAAAATTATCCCATCCGGACCACCGGTTTTTGCTCTGCTTCCGGGATCATGGATAGTTTTGTTTTGTGGGGGTTTGTTGGCGCTGGAAAGGGGAAGGTGATATGGGATTTTTGCAGCATGGTCGGGGGTCTAGATTTGGCTCCTCTTTTCTCGTTTTCTTTCTATTTTCATTTGGGCATTTAGGAATTTTCTTATACTCCTTATACCCTTCATCGCGTGGCTCATATACTCCATATTTATCAATTCCTTAAGAGGCAGTGCCTGTTTTTGGGGTATATTCTAAAGATATCTTATTCTTTTTCTGGTCGGGTCTGCATTGGCACCGGTAGCCAAATAAACCCCGTGAGGGGATAGTCACCCTGGAGAATCTCAATGGCTCTGGGGAGAAATACATCCGGATTAGGCTCAAGGATGCTGTGTCTAATGCCTCAGCCCCCTCCCAATTTTTAATTTCACTCGCACTGGTTGTATGTTTAGCAATACCCAGGCAGCCAAAATGGCCCCGGAGGGACCTGCATGTTAGCGGATGCTCGAAGCTAATTTAGGCGAGGGATCAAGAAGTATGGTGCTGGAACAAGAACAGTGGCCTGGTTGGGATCCGGGAGGGTGTAGGGGAGAGCTTCCTTAAGAACCTTGATATGCTCTGGATGAGGACCGGAAAGCTATAGCATAGTTTAAGGACATAGGAGAGGAACAAGGAAAATACTCACCTGCCAGTCAGAAGTTTAGTGCCTACACTATAGTCCATCATATCATAACAATATTCTAAATAAAAAATGAGTCGCATTCATTTCACCGCGAATACGAGTGTTAACCCGAGGTCGGCGTGTTAATAGGGAATCCCGGGAAATTCTGCTAAAGGGCCTGTACGTACTTAATTACGATACAAAGGGCTGCAGTAGGGCTGGAAAATTTTCCCAGTTCATAGATTGCTGGGCGGGACGCATCATCCACCCTCATGAGCTGTCACTCGATGAACCTATTGGATATAGTGTTGAACATATGAGGATGATCACGTATAAGAGCCATGAACACAGATGGGTATACGTAACTGCATACACACCCGTAGTGCCTGGTATACAGGATTCTATTTTAAATTTGCTTTCTTCTCTTCTGTTCCTTTCTTTCAACGGCAACATACGCTACCAGATTGGTCGACTTCAGTTTTCTTTTCACCCTCGTGTTCCTTTCCTCACAATTGACATACGTCTCCTCTCTCTCAGTTCCTTCTTTCTCCTCACTCCACTCTCTGTATACCAGACCCACTTTGTTCTTTCTTGTTCACTCCTCTCAGTTCTGTAAATTCTGTAGCAATCACTGACATCTCTATTCGATCGACCGTAATTTTCAGCATTTAGTGCTTACTCGCTAAATAGATAAGTTTCTTTTCATGTAGCTTCTCCTAGTACTTTCCTCGCCACTCTCTCTAACGTTAGCCACTTTTTGAGTTTTCTTCCTATTCCTTTTCGTTTGTCCCAAATGCACAACTATGCCATATTCAACTATGGTATTACTTTCTTCTCAACATCCGCGGTCTTTCCGAGGTCCTCATATGTTCTCTTCTCCTCTGAGGTCTTATTCAAATTCTTCCTTTCTTTCCGAGGTTCTCATATTACCAACATCGGGTTTTTGGTATTTCTTTCCTTCGCTTGGCTTACTTTGGAATAAAAGCCCACAGCTGCGCGTATGGAAAGAAAACCAAGCTTCTTTCTCGACAGCAGTCATATCAATTCACAGATCCCTTTGAATTTAGCGCTGCCGTAGGGACTAGTCTCTTCTCAACTTCTCGTACTTTCTCCCACCGAGACCTTCCCCATCGCACCTTCCATCCTCACACTCCACTTGACTTGCTTCTCATCCCTTCGCCTTTCGTCTCGCAATTTCGCACCCACACTTTATTCATCCGGTCTGCACTTTCCTTATCGCTTCTCATTCTTTGTCCTTGCCAGATTTTCCTTCCTTCCTAGATTTATGTCACGTTGATCTCGGATTGCTTATAATTTTATCTGCCTCTGTCTCTTTTCTAGCTTTCCCAGCCCGGGGATTTAACTCCGGTGCATTCAGAAAACCAATCTTCTCTTCTCTTTCTCCGGCCGTGGGCAACCAGAGATCCTGCGGACCAAACTCTATCAATCGCGATATCGGTCTCATGTGACCAAGATTGTTCCCTAATAAGGGGCCTATAGTTCTATCGGACCTCAATTTTTCTCTGGGGTTCCTGTCACCAATCGAGAGCGGCATCGGCATAGAGCGTTAGGGTTAGGGAGATATCAGACCCGAGGAATAAAAGGAAGGAATGCAGGTTCTTTATATGCTCATTAGTTTCTTGTTTTGGAGATTATCAAGTTCTTAGCTTACTTTGTTGACAATACAGTCTATTTCCTCGAGTACTCATTGCGGACTCGATCACGTTTCTGAGACCGGGTTCCATAATACACCGCACCGCAATTCCTCTAATAAGCGTTTGTCTGGCGAAGGCATTGTCTGAGTTTCTCCAGGTCGGCCTTGACAATTTTAATGGTCAAATAATTCATTTCCCATCGGAGCAGATTTTAGAGCATTCGTGATTTATACACTACGCGTCAATATAAACGGCGTTCGTGCCAGCTTTTGAACATCTGATGGATGAGGATAGGATAGCCATCGGGAAAGAATGTGGTCTATTTCTTACTATGAATAGCACGGAAGGGTTCATGAGGAATGTCAAGGTATCGGTAATGGTGGCTCCTCGGTGGAAACTGCAGCAGACCTGATTACTGGACTGGATGGGCCTATGATATGATCTACAGCCCGTCCGGTCCCGGGAATTCGGGAGACCTCAGGCTTAATAAGGGCATTAGGCCGACAGAAGTGGCGTCACTCGGTCCTTGCGGGGGCGGCGCCGATGTTTTTGGAGGGGCAGGGAAAGAATTGGGTATATAGGGATAGCACCACAGCTAATCAAATCCACGCAAACCCTAACCCTTATCTAACTATTACAACCCAACTTCAACAGTTTGTTCGGGGGCTCGATATCATAATCGAATGAAAGCCGAAAACAAGAGATCCACTATTTATTAAACAGTGGAAAAGGCCCCCCTTTATAACTACTCTTTACCGTAGCTTTCGGGGCCCTGCGCAGTCGTTCCTGGCTGCTGGCCCAGCGCGGCCCACCACGCGGCCCGCTGCCGTCGCTGTGCATACGATTATACCGGTAAGGGTAAACCGAGGCAGACGCGTTCCCGGTGGCACGATAATGCAACGCTTGCTTGTTTTTGCCAAGAAAAAAGGCTGGGTGAAGATAAACTTGAGCCTCATCCCCACTCCCTTGCTAAGATTCGGTGCTTTTCTTAGTAAGGACGCTTCAGGCATGGTAAGGGTATCGTATCGGAAATTTTGACTTCATGCAGACGAGAAAGAAAGAGGGGAAAAGGAGATGATGATTGAATTACGACGAAGCTCGAACTCATGAGAACTCCCCAACGGCAACTTGCGCGTCAAGATCGCGAGTGACCGCCATACCGCGCTTGCTCGGCGGGATCCGGTCGCATAGGGTGGGTCACGGCATTCGGGTGGGGGGGAAATCAGAAAGATGAAAGGATGATCTTTCAAGACGTAAGAGAGGTCAAGGAAGGTTAATTATTGCCATTTCCTGACTGCTTTCACCTGCAGCCCGCTCACTATGTACGAGTACGAGTACAGGTACCCGGGGAGGGGTTCCCGAACGGGTACACGGCTGGGGTTGTTTTGCTGGTTAACTGTCCTGTCATGTACGAGAACTTCTCCCCGGGCACCTGTACTCGAGTCGGTACTGGGGGGCTTGTAATGTTACTAGGTGGGAGGTTGTCATAACCAGGACATGGATTATTTTGCTGACCAACTATCCCTGTCCTGTGCTAGTACAAGTACAGTGCGGAAACATCTCACATGATGTACTCGTAGGTTACTAATTGGCTTTTACAAGCGAGCGATCCCAACTCCCCTCCCTTCCACCAGCCACCACAATGAACTAGAGCTGCACCGATATCGCCTGCGCTGGCACTTCAAATTCTGAATACCGTGCCCATGGACCATCAAGATCGAACTCCCGGTGCTGTTCTCCATAGCCCCGGCATATCGAATGCCCATACCAGTAACACCTGCAACGCCTTGACAAATGACATGAGCGGCACCTTCAATACCAACGTCGGTAATGTCTCACACAGTTACAATACCATCGTCAGCCTTGGGCCTAGTGAGGATACCTTACGGATTCAAGCATGGCTGTCTCCACTGGAACCACATAAACGGCACCAAGATGTGAGAAACCTTAGGCTGGATGGGATCGGAGATTGGGTTCTAAGGACGAGTGAATTCGAGGGTTGGCGGTGGGGACAAGACGGCTCGGTGAGTCCTGCATTGCTATGTCATGGCGGTCAAGGTGTCGGCAAGACGTGGATAAGGTACAGGGTTATTCCGGGACACCGTAGACGAGGCTAACATGGAACGAAAAACAGTTCGCTGGTGATAGACACTTTACGCGACCAGGCGCGCGGACGGAATATTGCCATCTTCTCTCTCTACTGCGACTATCAGGCTCAGAAGGACCAATCCCCGGTGAACTTGATAGGCAGTCTTCTCAGGCAGGTTGTGGCGAGAGCCCCGGAGGTTCTAGGTGAAATTGGGGAGCTTTTTGAGGAGTCGAAGAGGCTAGGCGGCCAAGGGCTTCGTTTGCCGGACATGATTCAATTATTTATCAAAGCAATTAGTTCATTCGAACGGGTGTTTATCTGCATCGACGCGGTCGACGAGCTGCTGGCAAAGGATCGGCCCAATTTTATTCGCGCATTGCGACAGATTATTGATGGAGCACTAAATACGCGGCTGTTTCTCACAGGCCGGCCATATGTTCGGGTGGAACTTGACAAGCATCTTACGGGCCGGATGTGTATAATACCCATTGTGGCAGATCAGGGAGACATCACGAGATATGTTCGGCTCAAGATGGACGACGACCCACACCCTGGGTTGATGAGTGAGGATCTAAGAATGGAGATTATGGAAACGATCATGGGAACTTGCTCGGAGATGTAAGTGAAAGAGGCTCCATTACCGACCTGGATAATTCATTGACGTTCTCTTGAGGTTTCTGCTTGTGGTCCTAAATATGGATGCTATCTTGGGGGAGACCACGAAGGCTAGGAGACGGAAGGTGCTGAAAACGGTGGCCACAGCTGGTGTGGCGCTCGACGATGTGTATGGTGAAACTTTACGGCGAATAAGGGAACAGAATGATGGCCTATCGAGACTCGGGATGCAGGTGCTGATGTGGGTCTCCCACTCTCAGCGGCCATTGGGGATGGACGAACTCTGCCAAGCTCTGGCGGTAGAAATCGAGTCAACGGATCTGGACCCGGACAATGCCCCTCTGATTGATACAGTCCTAGATTCGTGCCTTGGGCTCGTCATCGTTGACAAAGAGAAGTCGACATTGAGGCTGATACACTACTCACTCCGAGAATACCTCTCCGACCAGAATATCTTCCCGAGAGCACACCAAACGCTTGCAGAGACCTGCTTAACCTGTCTTAATTTTAAGCAGGTCAAAAGCCTTTCGAGTCCCCGCTCTCCTGACTTGCGATTCCGGTCCTTTATCGAGTATTCCTCTATATATTGGGGCACACATGCTAAGATGCAACTCTCGGGTCATGCAATGACGCTTGCGCTTGCGCTGTTTAACCGGTACGATAGCCACTGGCACGTATCCGCTGAATTGCTTTTGAGCCATTTAGGTCTTTTGGGCACCAAGTTCGGCCACGTTTCCCGCTTCCCTGGCCTACACTGTGCATCCTGCCTCGGTATTGTTGAGCTAGTGACTGCCTTGATAGAGAAGGAAGGCTGTATGATCAACCAGCGAGATTGCACAGGGAGAACACCACTCATATGGGCCGTGAGCAATGGGCATGATCAGGTTGTGAAGCTCTTATTGGGTCGCGGAGATCTCGAGCCCAACATGCCGGATACCGATTCTCAAACACCTCTGTGGATTGCTGCCGTTGAAGGGCTTGAGGAAGTGGTGAGATGCCTACTTGAGCGGGACGATGTAGACCCCAACAAATCGAGTGCCTATTCCCAAACACCACTCTGGATTGCTGCCACCCAGGGGCATGAGGGAGTGGTGAGGCTCCTGCTTGAACGGGATGATGTGGACCCCAACAAGTCGGAAGATGGTGGCGAAACACCGTTGCTGAGTGCTGTCGAGGAGCGGAATGATGGAGTGGTGAAGCTCCTACTTGAACGGGGTGATGTGGACCCCAACGAGCCAGATACCTGTTCCCGGACACCACTGTGGATTGCCGTCATGCAGAGGCACGAGGGAGTGGCGAAACTACTTCTTGAACGGGACGATGTGGACCCCAACAAGCCGGGCGAAGGAGGTGTAACACCATTGTCGATTGCTGTCACCGAGGGGTGTGAGATGATGGTGAGGCTCCTGCTTGAACGGGGTGACGTGGACCCCAACAAACCGGGTGGAGGTGGTGTAACGCCATTGTCGATTGCTGTCACGGAGGGGTATGAGGGGGTGGTGAAGCTCTTATTCGCACGAAATGATCTGGACCCCAATAGGTCAGATGAAGGTGGTGAAACACCGCTGCGGATTTCAGCCATGGAAGGGCATGATATAATGGTGAAGCTCCTGCTTGAGCGAAACGATGTGGACCCCAACAAGCCAAACAAATA
>LN890969.1:543947-563064 GCA_900010015.1 Tuber aestivum | reverse complement strand
GGGGTGGTGAGACTATTGCTCACTACGCACGGTGTCAATCCCGACAACCCGGACAACAGGGGTCGCACACCACTCTCCAGTGCTGCTTTAGCTGGGCATGAGGGGGTGGTGAGACTACTGCTCGCTAGGGATGATATCTTTTGTTTAGGTATGACGAAGGAGCGATTGTAAATTGACTATAAAGACAAAATAAGAGAGCGACGATAGTGATTGAATGAAAGACTCCTTTTGTTGTTATTCACGTAAAGCAAGAAGGAAAAACATTGTGCTTTTATCCTAGGAAAATAATAAAGCATAAAAGACAACTAGAAAAACTTTTCCTCCACATGATACAGGCTACTGATAGTCGGTAACAAGAGTGTCCCAGATGTTGTTGATGGAACAAAACAGAAACAAAACTAATGCAAGATTGACAAGTAAAACAGTAACAGAATCAACGGCTGCACCGACAGGTTTCAACAATATCGATCCCCATAAGCCTGACAACAGTGGTCGAACACCACTCTTTTGGGCTTCTCGTGGTGGGCATAGATCGATATTAGCGCTCCTCCAGCCTCGGATACCCACGAACTCTGGCGCGGATTAAGCGCAATCAGGAATTTGTCTACTTCTCTCTACAAATTCCTTGCGTGGCCCTTTCATAACGGCTTCCATATATCTACCCGCCATTACCACAGCTCCCTCTCCCGTTACCAATCACGCCGAAGCTGCTAGGTAGATCCGTTACCATCTTGTGGGCGACCTCGCCCTCCTCTCCCTCGGTGGCCCTTCCTGCACCCTGGTCTCCGAAATTACTCCGGGAGCGGATTTCTCGTATCGAGGCCCTTATATTATGTATTTTACAACCCTTTAAGCATTTTCGGTATTTCCTACTCTTTATGTTTTTTCACCATGTTTTATGTATTTATTGTTGTGTCCATCTGTTGTGTGGGTACGGGCAACGGCCCTTATTGTGGGGATGGACGACGGTGATGTTGAGGGTTGGTAGTCCTCAAGTTCTGGGGGTGTTTGGATAGCACACTGTGCTTGCTTGTGTATTTAGAGAGCTAGATCTCGCCTGCGAAATGCAACGAAGCATGATACCATCCACCTCACCACCACGCTTGTACAGTACAACACGCTACGTGTGGCGCTATCGTGTTCAGACATTAAGGATCATTGCTTCCTATGTTACCCCTTGGAGAGTGTTTTTCCACGCATATAGATTCTGTGTTTCTGTGACAATATCCTTCGCTTCTCCCTCCTTTTGCAGTAGAATTCCGTCACATACTCACCACCGACCCAGGCCATCATCATTGGGCAAACATGGCAGGGAGGACAATCAGAACACTACAACACCGATAGTTTGGAGCTAGAGCCGCATCACTTTTAGATCCAAAGAGTGTCAAAGCCTTCTGTTGGAAATCGCGAGGTGCTGCTCGGCATGCTCTCAGGATGGTCTGTTTGTTTGCATAGTTTCTGGGAGCGCGCTTTTGTTTCGGGCGCACTTATGGCTTTCGCCCGCGGAGTTTGGCTTTTCGGGAAAGCACTTCGGCCGCGGGAATGTGCGGGAGTCTTGGAGCAGTACATCCGCCGGAAGGAAATGGGGGGGGGGGCTGAGAGGAAAGCAGAAAGCCCGTAAGGAAGGCGGGAGGCTAGGGGTAGCGAGAGCTTGTCTTTTCCTTTGTTAGCTTTTGGACTTAGTTTATTGTATTGTCGTTGATATATACTCCTGTCTTTACCGTTAGTTATCCGCGATAGTGAGACGAGGTGAAGAGTTTTTCCCCATCTTGTGGGTTGTGCGATCGGTTCGTGTGAGGGATCTTGGCGTTTCGTTTCGTGGTGTTCGTCATGCGCCGTTGGTTGCGCTGAAGTTTCACCGGTTGTCGTTTGGTTTCACAGCGCGTGGTTCGCCCGTTCCGCCTTCGTTTCGCCGTTCGTTCGTTCGTTCCGCTATCCCTATCCTTCGACGGTCCCACCTTTAAAACTTCATACCAGTACTGTACTCGTACACGCTTCCCTCTGGGCTAGAGGACAGCGCTGGCATAGGGCACCCGAAATGGTCCTTGTTTGAGCCATCGGTAGTTCATTAGAACTAACGTACCCCACGGCGAGTCGAGACACACGGTGACACGAGACAACCGGTTGCCGGTCAACTAGTTGAGAGCATAAACCGGTTTTCTGAATACCCCAAGCAACTAGTAAGGTAGCTTTCGTCATGTAGATATCTATTGAAATTGAAACAACAAGGGTGGAGAAATCACACACTTTGATACTCAACCAGCTTTCTCAAAATGCCTCCAACCGATCATTTTGCAACAGAACAGCGTATCGAGCTTGCACTCAGTGCTCTCAAAAAAGCTCGTGAGAATAAGAGCCATATTCCCACCTACCGAGAGCTGGCACTTGATTATGAAGTGCCAAGATCTACCCTTGGTCATCGTGATCATGGTCGGATTCCTAGCAAAGAGGACGATGAGCGAAAGCGATATTTAATCATTGGCGAGGAAGAAGCACTAGTTAATTGGTATAAAATTCTCAAAACAGATGACTGTAATATAGATAGCTAATTGAAAATAACGAGAAGGTGCTTAGAAATGCAGGACTACTGTTTTCCGCCCCGCATTTCACTCGTCAAAGAAATGGCTATATACTTATATAGCAAACCAAACCCTGAACATGCAAAATCTATTGGTTGCAACTGGCATCTTGCATTCTTGGATTGTCATCCCGAGTTAGGTATCAAGTACAGCAGGCAGATTGAGCATGTCCGAGTTGAGGCGCAGCAGGACAATTTTGTGTTTGCTAATTTCTTTGAATGAGTATGTACTACAATAAAGTTTATTTTATAAAGTTATGTACAGTAGCTAATTTAATAAGTTGGAGTCTGCAATTGTAAAGTATGATATCGTTCCTGAAAATCTTTACAATTTAGATGAAATCGGCTATTTAATGGGATTTACTCAATCCTGCCGAGTAATCTATGGTAAAGATTTATGACAACGAAATAGAGCTCTACATGCCTGCGATGGTGGAAGAGAAATGGTTACTGTTATAGAAACCATTTGTGCTGATGGATCCCAATTATTACCGATGATCATCTTTAAAGGAAATGGGGTTCAGGAGAGTTGGTGTCATGAACTGTGACTAAGCAAGGCAGATTTCACATAGCTCGGAATTCCGAGCTATAGGTATGTTGGGTTTTTCACATGACGTACATGAGTGAGTCATAGGTTATTATGTTTACCTGTTTAAGACTCACAGTTATGAGTCACACAATGTTATGAATTTTGCACATGACTCAAGTTATGAGTCATGGGTTTTGATCAGGTGACGTGAGTTGTACACCTGGTTGGATTATTATGTTTTGATTGGTTTTAGGCATGTAGCACAGCGACTCACAGGAGTCAGCTGATGGATTTCACGTGACTTATAGTTATAAGTCACCAGGGTCGCGTGATGCACATGTATGAGTCACGCCGAGTGAAGAACAAGTATATAAAGGGTCACTAGGACCTGAGTATGAGCTCTTCACACGTTCTTTTAGTTTATTTCCTACCTTTAAGTTATTACAATAAAACCTACTTTTACGCTGTTTAAGATTTATCTTAAGAAACTCAGAAACTATCTTTCCTCTCACGACGAAGAGTTAAGTTCTAAGGGAGGGCTTAAGAAAGTTAGAGGAATAGGCGCGACAAGATAGAAGTCAGAAGGACTTGACTATCACCGTCATGTAGGTATCGGCCTAAGAACTATTCCCTTACATGTATGCACGCACCCACACATGTAAAGATCATTACTTGTCGCATCCCCATTACACCCAGTAGGATTCTTAACATTAGAACCTGTCTACAACACGACACTTAACAATATCATAATGGATCTCTTTAATAGAGACTGGGAAGGAGATATAGACCTCTAAGACGACTAGTTAGGTCTAGAAGAATTATACCAAGCTCTGAGCGAAGCACGTGGACACTCAGCAAGGTCAGCAAGTCCGGTAACACCAGAGCAAGTTACACCTCCCAACGAAGAGAAACCCCCAGATACTCTAAAACCAGAAAGGATGTCGGGACCCGCACCGCCTCCCGCAGGACCGGCACCTCAAGCAATGATCCCGAGGGATCATGTGGAACAAATGATATGAGAAGCGATTCGAGGAAGGGGCCAAAAACCGAAAGTCAAGACACCCCCAAGATATGAACGGGAGAGAAGCAAACTACGAGGATTCATGGTCTAAGTTCTCACCTACTTCAACGCTGTAGAATGGTCACAAGGAAACGATGATGACAAAATATGGTATACATTGACACTACTGGAAGGAACTGCCCTAAAATGGGTAACCCCCATAGTAGGAAGCCAAACGCCAAAACCATGGACCGACTGGAACAGTTTCAAGATGATATTCAAAGGAGAGTTCATAGATGTGGAAAGAAGCCAGTCGGCAAGGAACAAATTGGAAGAAATAACTCCGGGAGCCAGAAACGTCACGGATTACTGGTACGAGTTCAGACTACTTCAGTATGACACCGAATGTAATGAAGCCACAGCCATGAGGTGGTTCATGAAAGGCTTGAGAAAGACCTATCAGAATGCATGGAGATACAGTGAGGAAAAGTTTGCAACCACTGAAGAGATGGTAAATTGGGCCATAAGAAAAGAGATTCAGTTTGGGCGACTAGACTGGATTCAATGACAGCAATCAAACCCGGCTCAGAGTCGTAGCACAGTCATCACAGGACCAGGGTTACTGAGAAATCAAAACAGAATGTTCAGGACGACAGCATATGGAGGAGATGCAATGAATTTGGACGCAATCAGAAGGAGGCCATCTCTCAACCTATCAAAGGATGAGTACATCCGATGACGAAACAACAACTTGTGTCTAAAGTGTGGCATAGCAGGACACAGGATTAAGGAATGCAGACGATCGGCTAACACGAACAATCTTCAGGGAAGAGATGCCAGTGGCAGTCGTCCACCAGTCGCTAGATACCAACGGCGAAGCAACCTGAGAGAAATAGACATCGACGAGGATTACGAAGAGGTGGCACAAGACGAAGGTCCCCAGTATTAGATGATCTGCGAACCCCTCTGAAAGACAAACCTATCTCGTTAGCCAACTATTACACAATTTTAAGGACAGAAACCAGGAACACAGACAATGATTATATCATGATCGATGTAACCGGAACTGGAATTCAGTCTGTTCGGGTTTAGTATTTGTTTTATGTTTTGTTTTACTGGTGGTTTTGAGTATCCTTTGATACTTAGTTTGTTTTATTTGTGGTTTTGAGTATCCGTTGATACTCAGTTTGTTTTACTTGTGGTTTCGAGTATCCTTTGATACTTAGGTTGTTTTATTCGTGGTTTCAGTAAGGAATACTGGGGAACTCGCCCGTGCAGGCCATGGACGAAATGTTGTATTTAAAAGACCGCTGATTCCCTTAGAGGAACAGCAGACTTCGGCGGACAGAGAATTTCTAATATACTTGGTTGAATGGTTACCTCTTCAAGTCCCTATTCTTTATATCTTCCTCGCAAAGCCTCCCTTAGCGCAGTACGCCCATAAGTTGTAGATCAACTTGTGCGCTGCTTCTATTGTACCCGGAAGCGTGACTAGCACCCCGGTACGAACACGTTACAATCAAAACAAAAATATATAATGACAAAAAAGAAGCAACAACCATGCACGCCATGCTCGACTCAGGAGCAACTGAAGACTTTATTGACCAAGAAGTATGCAAGAAATATCATTTAGCGATAAAGAAAGCAAAGAAAGAAAGACAGATTTACCTCGCAGACAGAAAACCCAGCGGCATGGGACCTATTATCCATACTACGCAAGTACCTATGGAAATCGGAAACCATAGGGAAGTGGCGACCTTCTAAGTGGCAAATCTACAACACCATGAAATTATTCTAGGAATGCCGTGGTTAAGACAACATAATCCAACCTTGGATTGGGAAGAAGGAAAGGTTACCTTCTCTAGCGAACGATGTACAACATGGTGTCTCAAAAGTTCGCCAGTGGTATATGCTACTCTAGAAGAAGAGGCAATCGAAAAGAACTTAGATGTGAAGTTCAATCGACTGCAGCCTAAAGAGCATCAACGGATCAAAGTTCAAAAATTGAACCAAGAAGCTAAAACACTGACGAAAGGATCCAAGAAGGCGGCAGGACACGACCTGTACGCCAACAAAGAAGTAACAATCCTGGCCAGAGGGCAGGTAATTGTTCCAACTGGAATAGCCATTGAATTATCTCAAGGCATCTAGTGGAAAATAGTTCCACGCAGTGGTCTTGCAGTCAAACACAGACTCACTACCAATGTGGGAGTAATAGGCGCTGACTATACAGGTGAACTGAAAGTAATAATAGTCAACCAGAACGACAAAGATTATAAGGTGGAAAAAGGCGATAAAATTGCATAGCTGATCGTCGAAAAGATCAATGAACAAGAGCTTCAGGAAGTGGAAAGCCTGAACAAGACCACCAGAGGGGCCAAACGGTTCAGCAGTACAGACCAAAAAAGAATGACACAAGAGGATCAACTAAGGATCGAGATCAATTGGATCTCCGCACGAGCATTCGGAAAGTTCTACCGAAAAGGAGAAACAGCAGGGATCCTGAAGTGGGACCTGCAGGATGAAGGAACGAGTCTAGCCAAAATCAACATCAGTACGGAACTCGCCATAAGAAGCCGACCCCAGGCAAAAGAAGAACAGTTGGACTAGGTAATACCAAAGGAATACCATCACCACCTGGACCTATTTCAAGAAAAAGAATCCACGAAGCTACCACCCCATCAGCCCGAGGTAGACCTGGAAATCAACTTGGAAGAAACGAATAAAGGACTACCTCAGAAAAAGATATACTTACTAGGAGAAACCGAACTCGAAGAACTAAGGAAATATATCTAACAAAACCTGGAAAGAGGATGGATACAGCCGTCCTACGCCAACGGAGGATGGCCCATATTATTCATTAAAAAAAAGGATGAGAAACTAAGGTTATGGATCGATTATCAAGCACTCAATGAGATCACCAAGAAAGATCATTACCCTCTACCTCTAATAGGGGAAGCATTGGATCGACTAGCCTCAGCCAAATACTTCACCAAACTGGACATAAGGAATGCCTACCATAATGTCAGAATCAAGAAAGGGGATGAATGGAAAACCACGTTTGTGACAAAGTACGGAACTTACCAATATTTAGTTATGCCTTTTGGGCTGACTAACGCACCAGCATCTTTCCAAAGATGGATCAACTGAGTACTCCACAAGTACTTGGATGTATGTTGTATTGTATACTTAGACGATGTACTCATATACTCTAAAGATATGGAGGAACACCGAAAGAATGTCAGCAACATAATGGCCGACATCAAAGAATCAGGGATGAGGTACAAACTGAGCAAATGAGATTTCCACAAGCAAGAAACCGAGTACCTAGGATTCATCATCAACAGAGAAGGAGTCCAAATGGATCCAGTCAAAACCAAAGCAATATGGGAATAGAGCTATCCAAAGAACAAAACAGACATTTAGTGTTTTATAGACTTCTGCAACTTCTATCAGAGATTTATAGAAGGTTTCAGCAGGACGGCAAAACCACTATATAACCAGGCAAAAGAAGATGCTAAATGGGACTGGGGAGCCAAAGAAAAAGAAGCATTCGACAAACTGAGGACCAAGATTACGCAAGGACCAATCCTAGTACATTTTGACCCAAAAAGGGAGACGATGATCGAGACAGATGCATCAAAATAGGTATGCTCAGGCATACTATCCCAGAAATGTGAAGATGGGAAATGGAGGCCAGTGGCCTTCAGATTTAAAATGATGACCGCAGCAGAATGCAACTACGATGTCCACGATAAAGAACTATTAGTGATAGTCTAAGCACTAAAGGAATAGAGGAGATATGCACAAAACAATCAAGCACTAGTCAAAATACTCACGGATCATAAGAATCTGGTACCCTTCATGACAACAAAGGAGCTAAATGGACGGCAAATTTGATGGATGGAGAAACTTAGTACCTATGACTTCAAGATTGAATCTAGACCAGGAAAAGAAGGAGGAAAACGGAATGCATTAACATGAAGGTTGGAGGACAAACCAAAAGATCCTGAAGATGAGAGAATTAAACAGAAACAATAGATATTGTTACTGAAAGAAAAGTAATTCCAACCCAAGAACGAACACAGCAGATACGAGTCGCTGAACGAGATGAATACGCAAACAACATTGGAAGAAGATATCAGAAGAGAAAGTTAGCAAGAAGAGGAGTTCGGAAGGATAAGAGAAAAACTGAAAGACGGAACGAAGGAAATCAAAGGCATAGCCCTAGGCCTATCCCAATGGAAAGATGACTACATGTGGTACGACGGAAAAATCTGGATACCGGAGAAAGAAGAATTATGAATGGAAATCATACAACGCCACCATGATTTACCATATATGGGACACGGAGGAACAGCCAAAACTACCGAGTTCGTCAACCGAAGATGATACTATTGGCCAGAGATAAGAGACGACATCAAACGTTACATCAAGAATTGCAACATATGCCAATGGACCAAGGTGGTACGACACGCACCTTGCGGATTACTCAAACCGAATGAAGCACCACGAAAACTATGGAAGTTGATCTCATTAGACTTCATCACTAACTTACTAAAGTCAGACGACAAAAATGCGATACTGGTAGTAGTGGATCGCCTGACTAAAATGAGTCACTTCATACCATGTACGACTGATATGACAGCATAACAATTTACGACAGTGTTCCTGAAAGAAATCTACTGACTGCATGGACTGCCGAAAGATATCATTAGTGAGTGAGGATCGCTATTCACGTCGGAAGTATGGAAAGAAATCACAGAAAAGTTAGGAATCGAAAGACGAATGAGTACAGCATTCCACCCCCAGATGGATGGTCAGACTGAGAGGACAAACAGCATACTGGAACAATATCTCTGGGCATATGTCAACTACCAACAAGATGATTGGTGTGGATGGCTTTCCTTAGTGGAGTTCGCATACAACAATAAAACACAAGAAACGATTAAGACGAGATCCTTCTTTGCGAACTAGGGACTGCATCCCGATGTTACACATATGAACGCACAGACTTCCCCCGCCCACAGACCTCCTAAAAACTGTGAAGATTTCATAGCCAACACCCCCCTCCGGCCCCGCCGTCGGGCCTGCGCGCAGTAATAGTGTTGCCAGAATTTGGTGTCCTGACAGTATAAACCGGTTGAAACAAAGCATGCTTCATAACACCGCATATGTCGTCGCGATCTGTCTGACCGAAAGCTGTTCGTAGGATATATAAGAGGGGACCTCAGGCCGTGTCTGAAAGGTGGAATGAAGTCAATCGGACGGGTAACCATAGAGCTATGTGCTAAGTGAGGTTGACCACCTTGGACATGGACGGAAAGTGTTGGGACCAAATCACCAACAGTCCAATGAGTTATCAGGACGTGCCGGTATGGACGAGGCACAGGGCCCAGTCTAGTGCTCGCATAGTATAGAGCCTACCGGAAGTCTATATATGGTTGAGGGACTTTTCCACGACATTGACTAGTCCAATCATGGCAAAAAGTGCTCAATGTCGATGCAGTCAAGTTGCAAAGTCAGTGATTCATTGATAAGTCTCTCGACGGAGCTGATCACTCCAGTCAGAGCTAGGAGGACAATGAGTTGACTCGAAGTGAGACCACTCACTTGTACTTAAACCTCCGAGATGAAGGAATCAGGCGTTTTCGCTGGAGAGATTTCAAATGCCCTCGCGGAAACACGACAATACACGGAGACCGTAGTCTGAGCAAGACGAGAAGTCTGTCAGGGTCAAACAGATCCCCGTTAAGATAATATGGGATAAGGAATAGAAAAGGTACATTACTTGGTAGTAGATAGATGTAGCCCACGACCACCCAGACGCGGAATATAAATATCGAGGTGCCTTCTTAGCTTTCAGAACTATCAGCGAACGGAGAAGAGATCTTATCAATATATTCGTTATACTTTGATACCTATTATTGTTACGAGCTTTCTTGACCACTCTCCGAGAAACCTTATTGGCCCCAGTTACAATTTGCTTGACTTAGAATTGGCTGCCGCCTAACACTATATTGATAACCTCTGGTCACCAAAGCCTTCACGAGAAGCCAGACCCTTCTACTCATCAAAACCTACAATGGCTCAACGAACCATTACCGACGTCCTGATGGAAGACTCCCCAGTTGTTCCACGAGCAACCTCACCATTTCCTCCAAGCCAACCAAGTCCCCTAGGAGGGCGACCCAGATTCGCGCAGTCCCTAAGATCCTTTTCGGCTTCACCTCCAGCATTGTACACAGACTCAGCCTTTGCGGCCTTAGTATCGCAATGGCTTAGGCAACTAGACCGAACCGTCCACGAGACCAAAAACGACAGCATGGTAGCTTACCATGCACTGTCAAGCCGAGGAAGACAAATAGCCGATGGCCTAATGAAGCTGCAAGAAAGGCTTCGGGCTGGAGAAACTATTGTTGCGGATGAAATGACCAAATGGAACAAGCAAGGTCATGAATTGCAAACTGAAGTCTCTATGGAATTCGACCATTACTGCCTGGCTGTAGAACAGGCACTTCATCAATATCAGGACCAACATGACCAGCACCGAGAAGTGGCCTCCCAACTGCAGTAAAATATCGGACAAAGCGGCCAAGAATCTGTTCAAAGAGACGAGCACCTTTATGCTGCAATCACAACCTTGGAAACCAGGCTTGAACAGCAAGCCTTAGCCCAAGGACAAAAAGACCTCTCCCATGTCGCCGCACGACAAAACTTCGAAAAAACTTTCGAAGGAAGACTAAGGGATCTCCAGAAAGCTGCTGGTGATGCAGCAAAACAACGAGAAATTGACCATCGCGAAGCAGATGAACACATTGAAAGAGTTTTCGAAAAACTCGATAAACGGATGGATAAAGTTGTTGCAGACATGGTAAAAACAGCTATTGAAGCTGCACACTCTGAACGAGGATTGTCGACAACTGCGTCGACAAGAAGAGGAAGACAAGGAGCACCTGAGTAACCAGACGCTCCGGACGTAGATTATTATGCCCCCCCTCCACCACAGAATAAGGGAAAGAAACCAGCAAAACCCACTAGTGCCCCCGGCCCTTCAGGAGGAGGAGGAGGACCACCTGATGATAACCCTGATGATGGACCTCCATCTGACGATAAAAACTGACCCTTGAGACAACCGGTCCCCCGAAGGCCGCGTCGTACTACTACGACTGATACTATGGAAATGGATGGTAACGAATTGGTAGAGCAACTTGAGAGGGCGTATGCTAACATGCACAAAAAACATGCGGAGCCACCTCCCTCTTTTGAGAATAAAGCTTACCAAGATGTAACCACTTGGCTAATCCAGTGTCAGGATTATTTGGCTCGGAACAAGTGGCAGTGGGCTGACGAGACACAAAAGGTCATCTATGCCCTTGGGCGGATGAAAGGACCTGAGGTTGGACCCTTTACCGATTATTATCGGAAAAGTATGCAAGGGTCAGAAGGATACCTGGCTCGGCCAGAATTTAATACTTGGGCACAGTTTTGCTCAGAAGTCCGCGACAGGTACTGTCCTACAAATCGGGATCGAAAGGCCATCGAGAAAATAAAGCACAAAAACTATTCGGGCAAGATTGAAAATTTTCTCATCAAGATGAAATCGCACAACGTCCATGCCCAACTCACGGGAGTCGCATGGAGAAAGGCAGTTGAGGATAAACTACCAAAGGATTTATTACTCCGGGTATCGTACGAAGACCACGAAACCGATGGAGCCTGGAGAGCTCACGTCCGACACGTCGGATACCAATATGAGAAGTATGAGGAGAGGATGAAATTGGCGGGAAATGACCATGGCAAACCCAGTATGTCTAACCCGCGGAAACGAAGGAATGAAGAACCTTCACGACCAGGTACTGATTTCAAAAAGAAACGAGACTGGTCATCCAAACCAAATTCAAAGTTTGGCGGCGCAAAGAAGAGGGCAATGAATAAAGAGCCCTCGAAACCGCAAAAATTTGGAGATGGAAAACGTGTGCACCATGATTGGAAAAAGGCACACAAAGGGATTCCTGAATCCCTAGTCAAGACACAACGAGAGAACCAACACTGCACTCGTTGCGGGCTCACAAACCACAAGTAGGCCGAGTGTCGAAAGGATGCTGCCATGAATCACCTCACCCAGCACAAAAATGCAGCCCCAAGGCTCAAGAGATTAGAGGTGCGAGAGAAGGTGAATAAGACAACGATCTACCATGCTCGACAAGATCCAGCCCCTCGGATTTGGGAGATGAGCGATCAAGACTAAGGCATAGTCGCTCATCGGTCTTCCGAAGTATACCGACGAGAGGAAGAAATCCGTAATACCTGGTCAGTTGACAGGAGTTGCGCGTGGAGCCCTTACGAACCTTTGGGATGGGCGGCAAGGCCAGTTAGCCAAGAATGACAGCGAATGGTACCTAAGGGAAGCACAAGACCTTTTCCAAGCTGTACCCTCCCACGGGCGGAAGAACGAAAGGACTGTTTAGCAACAGGCAAGGTTGCGACCCCGTATTAGATGCAAACTTCCTCACCTCGCAGGTGACTGCCGGCTTCTGACGAGCGCACAGGAAGCGCAGTTGAGTCATTGATACCGAATAGAGGACATGATCTAGTTACGGCGGGAAGAGTTCTGGAGGCACCCACAGCTACGGTGATGAGGTAGTCAGTCGGTAAGCAGATAGCAGCACAGCGTGCTTGGCCGCTATAGTGCAGCTGATCGAAATCGAAAAATACCTAAGGCCGGGTTAAAAGGTCGATCCTCAACTCCATAGGATCTTTGGAGTTCGGTATGATTAAATATCGTTAATGAGGGTAACAAAGGCAAAGTTTGTCTGAGGAGGCTTTAGGAGCCGAAACCACGCTGGCGCGGTAACAATCCCCCGCACCAACACCCAACTACGAAAATGAGTTCTACAAAGCGAAAACAGGGTAACCCCATAGGGTCCCCTAAGCAAGCAAAAACCAATGTCCCAGTACCGGTACATTACAGCTGTCCTGAAGGCAAAGCCTTCATACACCACAAAGGAAAAAGAGTCCCGATTCACGTGTTATTAGACTCGGGCTCCAACATCTTCGTACTTAGGAGTAAACTAGTGCACGAATTGCCACTACCTACGGAAACTAGAATCAAGCCCTTAGGTATTAAGGGATTTGACGGAACTACCTCTACACGAGGCGGATGGCTATACACCCATCCAATACAACTAGAGATTGGACAAAACCAACCCATGTCCAAAGTCTCTTGCGAAGTTACTGATACAGGAAACTCCGATATGATTATACCTTTCGGTTGGTGGCACGACCAACACCCGATAAGCGGCATCGAGGACCCAACAAAGTGGGAATTCAATGCCGAAAAATGTTCCGAACACGTCGGAACAAGTGATGAAGGAATAGATGTCGAATGGGATGACAATTTGGTATGGGAAGAAAACGTGATATATGTCGGACATATATGCAAGAGCAAAGGGATGATAGCTCCCTTCACCTATCCAGAAGTAGACTGGGATATCGCATGGGAAATTGTCCCAAGACCCTATCACCAGTTTAAGGACCTATTTGAAGGCCCGATGGCGGCAGAGTTGCCACCACACCGCTCGTTCGACCATAAGATCGAACTTTTACCTGGGACGCAACCACCTTGGGGACCGATTTACTCGCTAACCAAAAAAGAATGGAAGACACTAAGCGAGTACTTGGATAAAATGCTCAAGGAAGGGAAAATAGTTCCCAGTCAGTCACCGGCAAGAGCACCGGTACTCTTTGCCCCAAAACCTGGGGGAGGACTTAGACTATGCGTGGATTACCGAGGATTAAATAAGGTAACCATAGCTAACAAATACCCCCTACCGTTAATGACTACACTTAGGGATATGGTTGTGGGATCAGAAATACTTTCCAAAACTGACCTAGATGCGGCTTTCTACCGTGTACGATTACCACAAAAAGACCAGTGGAAGTCGGCTTTCGGATGTCACAGGGGCCATTATGAATATCGAGTAATGCCCTTTGGCATGATTAATGCCCCTGCTACTTTCCAGAGCATGATGCAGACTATACTACGCGAGTTCTTAGACAACAGAGTTGTCGTTTACATGGACGACATCTTGATTTACTCCAAGAGGGAAGAAGAATATGTCGCGTTAGTTCAAAAAGGCATGAAAAAGCTACGGGACAACAACCTAGCGATATCCATCAAAAAATCAGTTTTCCATATGACAAGTGTGGAATTCTTAGGATACATCGTTAGTGGCACCGGAGTCGAAATGAGCGAAAGAAAGGTCGATGCCATTAGGCAATGGAAACACCTAGAGTCAGTCTGGGGTATTCAAGTATTTATGGGATTTGCAAATTTTTATCGGAAATTTATCAAAAATTTCTCCGCAATCTGCAAACCTATAACAGAATTACTAAAAGGAAATTCACAGGATTTCAAATGGAATGGCGAGGCTGATGCCTCTTTTGAATTGCTAAAAGAAAAGTTTGTTACAGCACCGATTCTATGCCACTTCGACTCGTATCGCGAGACGTAGTGGAAACAGACGCTAGTGACTTCACACTCGGTTGCGTGCTTTCACAATTTATAGAGAAACAACTGCACCCAGTCGCTTTTCATTCCAGAAAATTGAACCCAGCGGAATGCAATTACGATATCCACGACAAAGAGTTACTTGCGATGGTGGAAGCATTCCAGGAATGGCGGCATTACCTCATAGGAACTGATAGGTCTATCACGATGTACACCGATCACTAAAACCTACAGTATTTCCTAACAACTAAAGCATGGAGTGGCAGACAAATTAGATGGGCTCAGAAGTTGGCTGACTGCAATTTCAAAATTGTTTATAGACCCGGATCAAGGAGCGGTAAGCCTGATGCTCTGAGCAGACGGCCGGAGAACCGTCCCGAAGGGGAAGCTGCGCAAAGTGAACAGTCCATCCTCAAACCTGAACGCTTTTGCAACATGATACAAATTTCTGTAGTCCTCAGAGAGGACGATAACATGGATCCAGCTCCAGTTACACCAAACAATAAAAACCAATTTCGAGCAATGCGCCTAGACCCAAAGGCCCTCCTGCCCTCACGAGGCACCGCCCAAGCCGCAGGCTACAACCTGTTTGTACTACGAGATTCGGTAATCCCGAGCAAGGGGCAAGCCCTTATCGATACCGGAATCGCAATCGCAGTTCCAGAAGGAACTTACGGTCGCATAGCTCCAAAAAGTAGACTAGCGACCAAACATATGATTGACGTCAAAGCTGGCATCATAGATGCAGACTACCGAGAAGAAGTAAAAGCCTTGTTGTAGAACTTGGGAAAAGATGATTACAAAGTGCAAGCTGGAAGCAAAATTGCACAGCTGATTCTAGAACAGATCCATACAGGCAACCTATCAGAGCGCATGGAACTAGATGACACTGAGCGAGGCAACCAAGGTTTTGGAAGTACTGGAACTGGCTTAGAGGAAGTATCTAGATACACCAGTTTCCTTTACGACAACTCAGAAGAAAAACAAGCACTTCGATCAACTGGACCTTGACTGACATTGGCTACTCCATGAGAAGTCCACCGTGATGGCTACCCGAGTGGTCATCAACGCAATACTAAAGGAGTTCAACGAAGAATTCCGCAAATCAGTTCGAGATGCTGGTGCCGATGACCAAGATTGGACATCTCGAAAAACGGAACTAGAAGGCCTGAAAACACAGGAAAAGGAAGGACCAAAGCATTGGAAACTGGATAAGGATCTTATATACTTTAAGAACCGACTATTCATTCCAGCCTCTGAACCTCTACTAACCATAATCGCGAAAAGCTGCCAGGACTCTAAGGTAGCCGGACACTTCGGACAAGAGAAAACTCTGAAAATTATCAAAAGAGATTTTCACTGGAAAGAGATCACCAACTGGGTAAACGACTACATTTGCTCCTGCGATGATTGTCAACACAGCAAGTCACCACGACACGCACGATACGGTTTCCTTCAGCCCTTAGGAATTCCCTACGCAGCGTGGACCTCAATCTCGGCTGACTTTATCATCCAACTCCCAGAATCCAACGGAAGTACCCAAATCATGGTAGTAGTCGACAGGTTCACCAAAATGGCTCACTTCGTCCCCTTACCTACCACCGCGACTGCTAAGGATGTGGCCACGGCCTTCTTAAAAGAAGTTTGAGAATTGCATGGACTCCCAACTGAGATTATCTCGGACATGGATGCGAAATTCGCCGGAGAACTTTGGGAATCCCTCTGCAACTTACTAGGCATTAAGCGAAAGATGTCAACAGCATACCACCCCCAAACTGATAGACAAACCGAAAGAACCAACCAAGTGCTGGAAGGCTACCTACGGAATTTTGTCAACTACGATCAGGACGATTGGTATTCTCTGTTACCTCTAGCCGAACATGCCTATAACAATTCAGTCACTTCAGTGCATGGATTGACCCCTTTCTATGTGAACTATGCGTTCCATCTACAGACTGAATGGATAACGGAGCGCGAAGCGCGTAATCCGGGAGCAACCACATATGCTCACTGGATGAAAACGATACATCAACAAGCACGGGAAACACTGCAGAATATGAGGGAATCGATGTCCAAGTACTACGATAGGAAAGCACGAGAGCAACCGAACATCCAAGTTGGTGACCTAGTCATGCTTAACGCAAAAAATATCCGTACAAAACGACCCTCCAAAAAGCTGAGCTCAAAGCTATACAGACTGTTCAAAGTTCTGGTAAAACGAGGCGACCGCGCCTTTAAGTTAGAAATTTCAGAACGATGGAAAATCTATCCCGTATTCTACGTATCGCTACTCGAGCCCTACCGATTGTCAGCTCGACCAGAACGGGAACAGGCTCCAAGGGGCCCGGAAGAGATCGAAGGCGATCTCGAGTGGGAAATAGAGAAAATCGTGAAGCGCGAGGTTCTCTCCTACACCAGAAGAGTTCATGGGCGCAATAAGCGAATCCACAAACTCAAGTACTTTGTGAAATGGAAGGGGTGTTCTGAGGACGAGAACACTTGGGAACCACCGGAGCATATGGAACATGCTCAAGAATTGGTGGAAGAATTTCATAGAGATAATCCGGAAATGCCAGGGTCGAGGTAGAATGGTGGAGAAAGGTTTTCCTTCGCGTGGCCAAGTAAACACACACAGGTTTTTTACCCTACTCGCACCGAGTGCTTAAAGGAATTTAATAATGTACCATATTGGAAGATAGAAATGAAGATTCGAGACAAGCTCCATGAGGAGGGAGCTAGTGTTACACATATGAATGCACAGACCTCCTCCGCGCACAGACCTCCTGAAAACCGCGAAGATTTCATAGCCAACACCCCCCTCCAGCCCCACCATTGGGCCTGCACGCAGTAATACTGTTGCCGAAATTTGGTGTCCTGACAGTATAAACTGGTTGAAACGAAGCATGCTTCATAACACCATATAGGTCGTCACCATCCATCTGACCGAAGGCTGTTGACAGGATATATAAGAGGGGACCTCAGGCCGTGTCTGAAAAGTAGAATGAAGTCAAGAGGATGGGTAACCATGGAGCTATGTGCGAAGTGAGGTTGACCACCTTGGACATGGACGGAAAGTGTTGGGACCAAATCACCAACAGTCCAATGAGTTATCAGGACGTGCCTGTATGGACGAGGCACGGGGCCCAGTCTAGTGCTCGCATAGTATAGAGCCTACCGGAAGCCTATATATGGTTGAGGGACTTTTCCACGACATTGACTAGTCCAAACGTGGCAAAAAGTGCTCAATGTCGATGCAGTCAAGTTGCAAAGTCAGTGATACATTGATAAGTCTCTCGACGGAGCTGATCACTCCAGTCAGAGCTAGGAGGACAATGAGTTGATTCGAAGCGAGACCACTCACTTGTACTTAAACCTCCGAGACGAAGAAATCATGCGTTTTCGCTCGAGAGATTTCAAATGCCGTCGCGGAAACACGACAATGCACGGAGACCGTAGTCCAAGCAAAATGAGAAGTTTGTCAGGGTCAAACGGATCTCTGTTAAGATAATACAGGGTAAGGAATAGAAAAGGTACATTACTTGGTAGTAGATAAATGTAGCCCGCGACCACCCAGACGCGGAATATAAATATCGAGGTGCCTCCTTAGCTTTCAGACATCCTCCGTCTCCGCTACACCTCCGGCGATTGAAAACTCAACACCATGGTTACTATCGTGGCTTTCATCGTCTAGCACCACCAGCCCCCCCCATCTCCCTCCATCTGGCCTCTGCTACAGGAGGTGGGCTCGCTTCCCCTCTCCCTTGAGGTCCTGATTTATTTCTTGATTCTCTCGGCTCCATCCCTGGTTGGGGTCTTTCATCTTCGTGATGTTCCTCCCCTTCCTACCCTGCCTCGCTTAGGCGTTGGCACGGTCGGCAACCCCCTTTTTCCACCAACAGCAGACGGCCGGGACTACAGTTGCAGTAGCAGAGAACAGCTTTCAGGCTTCGGTCGATCTCTCCATTGTCTTGCTTCCCTAAGAGGCTGCCTAGTCGGACACGAACGCGATTACCGATAGCTGTTGCTCACGGACTTAGGTCTACCCCTCCTCTTCTCTTTGGGGCCTCTTTGGCTGGCAGGTGGTGGGATCCCTTCCACTACAGTGCCGCTATCTCTCCCAGAACAAGGGACTACATGAGAGACGCGGTAAAACACCTGCTTCGCTTAGGGCTCCTCTCCACGGTCGGATCGGCTGGTACCCTACTACCACCTCCTCTCAAGCTGGCACCTTACTGCCACAATCGTCGAATGTCCCGGAGGACACATGGTTGCTGGCACGCCTGCCACACACCTCCTCTCCTTTCTTCTCGGTCGCCGCCTTCGGGGTGGTTTTCCCTTATACCCTCTACGCCCGGGGCTTCGGCTCCCTCCTCCTAGCCCTCGTCATATGGCCTAGGGGTTCCTATGATGGATTTGAGTTGTGGCCATTGGCCTCTAGTGGGTTCGGTTTGGGTTTCGGCCTTTAGGTGTTTCGTTCTTGGGGTTGGGCAAGTTCTT
>LN890969.1:503005-513968 GCA_900010015.1 Tuber aestivum | reverse complement strand
GGGGTGGTGAGACTACTACTCACTAGGGATGGTGTTAATCCCGACAAGCCAGACAACCAGGGTCGCACACCACTCTCTAGCGCTGCTTTAGGCCGACATGAGGGGGTCGTAAGATTACTACTCGGTAGAGACGATGTTAATCCTGACAAGGCGGACAACAAGGGTTGTACAGTACTCTCCGCTGCTGCTTTCGGTGGACATGAGGGGGTGGTGAGGCTGCTACTCGCTAGAGACGATGTTAACCCCGACAAGCCAGACAACCAGGGCCGTACACCTCTCTCCGGCGCAGCTTTTCGTGGGCATGAGGGGGTGGTGCAACTACTGCTCGCTAGAGACGATGTCAATCCTGACAAGCCGGACAACAAGGGTTGTACAGCACTCTCCGCTGCTGCTTTGGGTGGACATGAGGGGGTAGTGAGGCTACTACTCGCTAGAGACGATGTTAACCCCGACAAGCCAGACAACCAAGGTCGTACACCTCTCTCTGGCGCAGCTTTTCGTGGGGATGAGGTGGTGGTGCAACTACTGCTCGCTAAGGACAGTGTCAATCCCGACAGGCCAGTCAGAAACGGCCGTACACCACTGTCGATAGCTTCTTTCGGTGGGCATGAGGAGGTGGTGAGACTACTGCTCGCTAGGGACGATGTTAATCCCCACAAACCGGACAACAAGGGTCGCACACCACTCTCCGGCGCTGCCTCCGGTGGGTGTGAGACTGCTGCTCGCTAGGGGTGATACCAATTCCGACAAGCCAGACAACAGTGGTCGAACGCCACTCTCGTGGGCTTCTTATAATGGGCATATGGGGATTGTAGCGCTCTTCCTACATCGAATAAACAGGGACTCTGGTGTGGATTAGGCGCTATTAAAAACTTGACTACTCCCCCCGCGTACTCACTCCTCGCGTGCCCCTTCTACAACAGCTTCCATATTTACTCGCTATCATCACAGCTCGCCCCATTTTCCAATCATATTGAAGCTTCCCGATATATCTGTCACCATTTTGTGGACAACCTCGGACCCCTCTCCCTCCATGGCCCTTCCTAAACCCCGATCTCCGAAATTACCTTAGGAGCGGATTTCCCCTATGAAAGCCCTTTATATTTTGTATTTTGCAAACATTTAATCTCTTTCAGTCTTTTCTACTCCTTGTGGTTGCTTTTCCACGCATATGCATTCTGTATTTGTATGATAATATCCTTGGCCTCTCCCTCCTCTTGTATTAGAATTCTATCTCATACCCACCACCGACCGAGGCCATCACCGTTGGGTGAAAATGGCAAGGAGAGTAGGCAGAACACTCTAAAGCAGGCAGTTTGGAGCTATAGTCACTTCTCTTTCAACCCCAAAGGGTGTCAAGGCCTTCAAAATTGGCCAGGGGACCTTGTGGAAAAGGTTCCGGTCCTTTTTTCCTTACTCCTTAATCTTTCAACCCGGATTCCGGTTGTACAGCGTCGCAGAAGGTATCAGAAATGGCCGGGCACGGACGAGCAAAGACCCAGACCCCGCACGATGTGTCGGCGATACGCGGCAACTAACCTCAACCATTCCAGACTCTGACTATCCTGACTATCAGGGAGGGCGAAAGGTTGGGTTTGTAATGTCGCAGTTCCATGTAGTGTTCTGTAATAAACACCAGCAGGGCCCATGGTATTCCCCCCGCTTTTTTCTTCCCAAGGGAAATAAAAGAAGGAAGGAAACTAAAAGCGAATACCTGTGTATCCTCTACCTCATTCCTCAATGGCAACTTGCCAGAGAGCGACAAGCCCGCCCTCATGATCATGCCCGGTAGCGCAGAGGATAATTATGTCAGAATCGGTGCCCTGGCCTTGTGTAAGCCCTTCCCCCTCTCACACCTTATACATATAGATATAATTCCATCTTCCAATAACTTTCCTCTAGAATTTGAAAAGTTGGATTTTGGTGGGAAAGGCTATCGTATTAAAATGTGTGGCACCAACCAAGGTGCTTGGGTGTGTAGATCATGTGACTTAGACTTATAAGTTAGGGTATTGAGAAATTTCAACATGACCTCTTTTATATCATACTAAATATGATGTAAAGCTTAAAACGTAAAAGCCACAGATCCAAAGCAAAACCCTACTGTATATCCAACACACCATTAATAAAATTTTACTTGTCTCATTATGTTATTGTATCGTATTATATTCTATGATATCATACTTCTTTTAGCTTTTGTAGAAGTGAATACACAAATTAAATCCCTTTATAATTATGATATTAAACCCTTTACCGGAAATATATAGCCCATGTCACAAGGCCTCAGCATTCTGGGTGGCACAGCCAGGTGACACTTTTATTTTTATTCAGAGTTGCCCACGTTTTGGCCTGCTTGAACCATAGTCCCCGAAAAATGCGTTTTCGCGCCAGGAGGTTGAAGGAAAGTTTGTCCCGACACGTGTGCTCTGTTGGGTAGAAAGGGTATCATAGGTAGATAGACTTCAGGGTTAATTCAAGGGTCGACAAATATCTGCCGATAGAGTGGTCGGTTTCCGGACTTCTTCAAGCTCATTTGAGCGAAAGATCTGTCAAGGAAGGGAACTCTGCCAAGAACCTAGAGCTATGATTCTCACGTCGCTGGATTGAGGGGATGTTTTTCCTTTTTTTTTTGTTTGCCAGCGATGGGCTAAAAGAGGTGCCTATTCTATCGGGTGACAAGAGTATGCTTTACCCTAACCTCTTAGCGCAAAAGCCAGATTTCTCTAGAGTACGGTATGCGGTATTGTGTTGTAGTTTACATTATGAAAACATGAAAACATACCTTTGAGCCATATTCCCGGGCGAGTGATGACACGTGAAGGAATGTGGTTTGTATATCCCATGGCTGCCGGGTTACATGATACTCCCAGTACTTTGTGGATGAAAAGCCTAGGCGACGATGGAAATCAGAGGAAAACTCGAGGTAGAAGGGATATCGGTGTTTCCGGGCGCCACATGGGGTGCGGGTGAGGGGTGACTTCACGGGCATGGAGAGGGGGTTTCTATCACTAAAGCTAGCTGGGTGGGTGTTTTGAGAATGGTCAGGAAATAAACCGGGTAGACTCTTCTCACTTACTTTACTTGCTTGCTCGTGGGTTGGAGCAAAGTTGCCTCCGTGGTAGTACCACGGTATTCATGAATAAAATCTCAAAACTAGAGGTTGCGGTAAAGTTACTGAGTGGTGGTGGAATCCATAATGGAGCAGCCTTCATGGGGTACCACCGATCCCTCCCGGCGACAAGTGAGGAACAGTAATAGGCTCATGTATCTTTTGTTACCATACTTTGATGGATTCACCGGCTTTCCTGCACAATGCCCCTGTCTGTTTGTTACATGCTGGTATTCATAGCGAAGAGAAGGGGATGAGAGTAAGGGGGTGCAGGTGAAGAAAGATCCGTCGGAGCCGGTAGTCTTGGCTGAATGCTCAGGGGATAGCCGTGATGCTCCAACACCTGGGCCACTGAGTAGAGTGAGGGGGTTCCTCCCCTGCGGGATGAAGTCCCCCCCATGCCCGCCTTCTCACCATCGCAGTTGTGTAATTGCCCGGAAACGTCCTAGCGGCGTGGAATTTCTGGGGGGCGTTTTTAGGTTGGGCCTGGCCCCTATGCAGCTTATCAGGGATTGCTGTCTAGTCCCTCAGGATAGGGCGTCCAGGCTTTTGGTGGTCAAGTCGGCCGTGGTTGTGGTGTGAGCGCCGCTAGGCCGTTATCGGAAATGACTAGCCTTAATCTACCATCTTTGTTTTGCCTAGGGAGCGACGTTCATCCGACGTGTCGCCATGCTAGATTGTTTCGGTTTTCTACCGTAGGGGAGAGTTGCGAGAAGGGTCTGCCAGTCGGAGTGTTGTGTGTATTTTGCGGGTTATATGGGGGTTAGCTGGTTTGAAGCCTGTTCGGCATAGTCTACTCGAATAGGATAATTGATAGTAGGAAGCGTCCCTGGAATGGTCGCTCCCCGCCAGGTAAGTAGTAATTCTATTATCCAACAAAAAAAACCTCCACCGGTGGGTATGATACTCGAAAATTAGCTAGACTAGCGTTATACGAAAACAAAAAGATTGAGATTATTAGTACAGTCTAGAAACTTTGTCTCTACAATAAGAAATCAATATGATGTAGAATCAGAGCCGCTAGTGCTACCATTGCCGGCATAGACCCCCCCTCCCCTCCTTGCCCACTGTGAAAATCCTGCCGGGGGGCCGCTAGGCGTGGGTTAACCTTTGCTGCCCGGCCGTGCAAGTGCTCTATCGGCTCAGGCAAGAGCTAAATCCGAGGAGTTAAAATTGTTCAGTAAGTTGGCACTGGTACCGTAAAAACTCTTGGAATAAACCCCCTCCGCCCGCCCTGTAATCTCCAGATTCTGAGTAAAGGCTCCTAAGAAAGGCCAGTATATTAATATCAATATATGAAGGATACGCGCCAACCAACCTCATCTATCCCAGACTGACTATCCTGAATGCAAGGACGGGAAATGGTTGGAAGTGGCCTGGGTTGTGTCATTTCTTCAGGGAGGTTCTCTTCGTTTGATACATTTGGTCAGTGCCCGTGGTGCCATAACTAACCTTTGTTGAGAGGGAGTAAACAGGAAATGGTGAAAGAAAAAAAACAAGAAAAGCAAATGCCAACCCCAGCGTATGTTCCCTACGGCTTTCTCCCCTCTCACCTCTCCCGCGGTATTCTAGTATAGCTAGAGACGGGTAAGTCCATCCCCATGATCATACTGCACCTGGAAGCGCCCCGGGAAAACGTCTGAGAATCGGTGCTCCGGCCATGAATTATAACCACTTCCCCCCTCTTACATCTCCATTGCGATAAAACGTGGATTTTAGCAGCACCCCGGGAAATGGCGTCAGCCGGGTTTACGGAAATTTACCGGGCTGTCCTATCCCAAAATCTGGCGAAAAGAAACCCCCATTCAACCCGCGGGTTCGTTTGAGTATGATAATACCGGTATAAGTACCAGTAGTAGCGTTCAGGTTAGGTTCTAACATATATTTGCGAAAGGGGATCGGTCTCCGGAATTTTACGCTTATTTAAGTGAAATAATTGCCAAGAAGGGCACCCGGGAAAAAGCCTTCGGCTATGATGTCCGTGTGGCTGGGTCAGGTCACGTGGTTTTCCTTTTCTCTTGGTGGACTGACCGAAAGAGGCGCAACTACAATCGGGCAACATGAGCGCGCTTTCTTCGGACTTCCTTAGCGGGAAGACGAGCTTCACCAAATTTGCGGTATTTGACTGTGACTTAGATTATGTATATTTGGCGTTTAAGTGCTGTTGCCCCGATGCCCCGCGAGTAATGGCAAATGAAGGTTCGTGGTTTGTAATTTATATTATCCTATAGGAGCCTGATTTCGCATCACTCCCCCGATACTAAGGAGTAGCAAGTCGGGGCAACGATGGGGATATCACGAGGAGAGCTCAACGGGAAGGAGGTATCGATGTTTTAGGGAGGTTAATCGGGTGTTGAGGGAATTGGTTGAACGGGACCTGGCATGGGGATTTCAATCATTCATGAAGGGTGGATACATGGAACTCCCGAGAATGGTCAGAAAATGAAGTGGGTAGGCTTCCTCGCCTACGATATTTGTCTGTGGGCAGATTCGACCCAAACTGCCCCAATACACTGTATTTCTTGCAGAGTCATCCTTTTGTCGGCAGTCGGACTTTTAGTAAATTAATCTCGATGGTGCCAACTATGGTGCAGATAGTAGCCATTAAGTTATATTACTATAGGTGGTCCTTGGATACGGTAAACCCACTACGGTAGAAAGAGTGCCTATAGAAGCTTGCAGAGTGTCGAGAGCTATCCAATGGTCACCCTCTGAACGAATAATTCAGCTGGTTGTTGTTAATTTATTATGATAATATGTGGTTTTCCACTTATCGATGCAGCATTTGGCGCCTCATGTACTAGTTAGTACTTGTAGCACAGCACCGGAAACCTATGAGGTGTAAACTAAATCTGGGTTTCCCCCCCCCCTTCGGGGTCACCTGCAACTTGATCCAATGCCTCAAGGAAAGGGAGGGGGTCACATCAAAAAATAATTGAGAGTTAGGACTCTTTTTTTGAACGGGCGGGGATAAGATATAACGCTCTCTAGAAAAAGACTACACAAGTAGTGCTGGTATCGTACCGGTATCATACCAGCAAATTTCATAGGTATCTAACACCTTAATCCCGATGCTCTACAGAGTGCGAATCCCTGGCGCCAAGGCATCCTAATATCTTCGAAATTCTCCTGTATTTCCAGTGTTCACCGGGGACGGTGGGCACGATGGATCCGGGTTCGCTGATAAAATAGATAGTATTATTATTGTTTGCGCTGGAGTCCTAGCAATTCACTCTGCTGTCCCTACCTCTGAAGTTAATATCTCCTGCTATTTTGCTTACTAATACATTAAAGAACCCCCTGCTTGAATCCCCATTTTCGGAAGACCAGGTTCAACCCCTCCCTTCCCCTGGGTTCGATAATCTAGGCCTTCTTTGCAACGTTGACATCAACAATGAAAAGAAAGTACCGGTATTGATGTATAGTATGAGAGTAGTCGTTATAAATGCTTAGAGCGAGTGGGATTCAAGACGTCCCTTCCAGACCATGATACCAGTGCTTCGCCCGGTGCGTTGGCCAATTTTAGTCGACCGGACAACTGGAAGAGCTACTCGTACTCTAGGCAATTAAGAATAATTCAGGCATTCGTGAAGTGAAGCCATCCAATGGGTTCCGAGGTTCGTTGTATTGGGTCCCGGATTCGCCTCCTTGGGTATTGCAGGGTTCAGGAATGCTGGGCCCGGGCTACCGTACTTACGGAGGTACTCGTACTTGTAACAAACCCAGCAAAAAATTTCGCTCAATTTTCCCGCTCGAAAGATGTTCTCTTACGGGGTGAATGCTATGGAACTGGGGACAGGAAAACTGTATTCGTGGGGAACTGGAGTTGCCGGAATATTTCTTACATCCAGTCAGTCAAATATATTCGCAGCTGGCTACAGGGAGACCGTTGGACCGGCCTATGCACCCTATCATAAGGAGGGTTTACACGAGAAACTAACCCTCTACGGTTTTAATAGCCTTGAGCTATCGCTCGGCCCAAACCTTCCAGAGTTGAATGCCCGACAATTGTTCCATTGCCGGCTTTTTTACACTAGGTGCTCAGGAAATTCAACTTCATTCACTTCTCTATCACCGCTAGCTACATGGCCGATTAGCACTCCCGGGACGAACAAATTATTTGAAAGCGGCTCTCAAACTGTTGGAAATCGCGAGGTGCTACTCGGCATGCTCTCGCCGTGGTTTGTTTGTTCGTATTGTCTCTGCGAGCGCACTTTGGTTTCGGGCGCACTTTGGCTTCGCGCGCGCAGTTTGGCTTTTCGGGAAAGCACCCCGGCCACGGGAATGCGCGGGAGTCTAGGAGCAAAACATCCACCGGAAGAAAAGCGGGAAAGCCGTACAGGATGGCGGAAGGCTGGAAAGTCAAATGTCCGGGAGCTATGGGTAACGAGAGTTTGTCATTCCTTTTGTTAGCTTCTTGTTCGCCAGTGAGTGGGAGACGTACCTGGAAGGCTAGGACTTTATTGTTTTGTGGTTGATATATACTCCTGTCTTTGCCGTTGGTTAGCTGAGCGCGATTGAGCGAAGAACAAGTGAAGAGTTTTTCCCCGCTCGTGAGCAGGTTGTGCGATCGTTTCGTGTGCGAGAGCTTGGCGTTTCGTTTCGTGGTTGCGCTGTTTCGCTGTTCAACGGTTTTTGTTTAGTTTCACTGTGCGCTATCCCATCTTTCCGCCGTTCGTTCGTTCGTTCGTTCGTTCCGCTATTGTGCCTCTGATCGACGTTTAAAGCCATCCACCCGACCAACCACAGCTACAAGTTTCCCATGTGATACCGGAAGTGCATTAGAATAAATTAATAAGAAGGCTTAAGCATTAGAACAACATACTTACAAATCCTCTCGGAATTTGCCCCCCTACTCCCATAACTTTGTGGTCGGGCTACCATAGCGCGATATAAATTAAAGCAAGCGGCAACTGTGAGGCCGCTCAACACAAGAGGCATTTATACAGGTATTCTCCGACAATTTCTAAAAAGTGAGGTTTCACCCGTGCTGGACTCGAGTACTCTTACAAAATTTAGTGCTACTGTACAGTACAATAGTACAACTAGAGTTGCTTCCGGGGATGCGAGGATGTTGAAACATCTTCCCTTTGCATAAAAACTATTGGTTGTGGTGAAAGTTGTGAAACAGGCGCCTAACCCCGGCAGCAGAAAACAAACCCCGCTTTGCTCTGCCTCGGGGAAAGAGACGCACACCAACCCCCACGATAGACCACAGTACAGTTATACTCTAACCTCTCGCTAAGCCATATCTACCATGAGCTCTTTCCCGACAAGACGCGGAGAATCAAGTCACAACGGTGATCCCAGCCAGTATGGGATATCAAATACCCGTGCCGACCATACCACGACTAATAGTATCCATGGTCACGGGAATGCGAATATTGGAAACCTATCAAACTACTATAATAACACCATCAACGTAGGAGTAAGCGAAGAGTCGTTGAAGATCCAAGCATGGCTATCGCCACTGGAACCCCAGAGGAGGCATCAAGATGTCAGTAATCGTCGGCTTGACGGTGTCGGCGATTGGGTCCTAGAGAGGTATGAGTTCGAGACATGGTACGAGAATCAGGACGGCACCGGCAATCCGACTTTGCTATGTTATGGGGGTCAAGGGGTTGGCAAAACATATATCAGGTATAGTGAAAGAGTGTCTCCGGAAGCTAGAGGGAATTCTAACAGTCATGAAATCAGTTCGTTAGTGATAGACACCTTGTGCGAGCAGACCCGTGGACAGAATATTGCAGTTTTATTCCTCTATTGCGATTACCAGGCCCAGAAGGACCAATCGGCGGTAAACATGATCGGGAGCCTTCTCAGCCAGGTTGCTTTGGGAGCTACGCAGGTTCCGGTGGAAATTCAAAGCACATTTGAGTCGAAACAGAGGGGTAACAAGAGTCTTCGATTGCCCGACATGGTGAAATTATTCACCAAAACGATCAATTCCATGGAGCGGGTATACATCTGCTTCGACGCTGTGGATGAGTTACTACCACGGAATAGGTCCGAGCTTCTTCGTACGTTACGACAGGTTATTCAAGATGCGCCGAATGCACGGCTATTTCTTACAGGCAGGCCTCATATTCGCGTGGAGCTCGACAAGCACCTCACGAAGGAGGCCTATACCATGCACATTGTGGCCGAGCAGGGGGATATCGCGAGATATATAAGCCAAAAGATGGATGAGGATGATGACCGAGATCCGGACTTGATGCCGGAAGACCTGAAAAATGATATCAAGAGAACAATTATGGGAAAGGCTTCGGAGATGTAAGTAAGAGTAACTCTTTTGCGGACCAAAATTCCACGTTGACATCCCGCAAAGGTTTCTACTTGTCGCATTAAATATCGACGCGATCCTAGGCGGGACCACGGTAGCGAAGAGGAAGAAAATGTTGCAAAAGGTGGCAACGACTGGGGTTGACCTAGGCAGTGTGTATGACCAAACACTGCAGCGAATAAGGGAACAGTCGGGTGACCGAGCAAGGCTCGGAGTGGAGGTGCTGATGTGGATATCCCATTCAGAGCGGCCGTTGGGGATCGACGAACTCCGCCATGCTCTCGCGGCAGAGATGGGGTCGACGGATCTAGACGTTGAGAACCTTTGCCCGCAGGATACACTCCTAGGGTCATGCTTAGGGCTTGTCATAGTTGATGAAGAGACATCAACAGTACGGCTGATCCACTACACACTTCAGGAATACCTTTCCCTTCCTGGTATCCTCCCTGGTGCCCACAGAACACTAGCGCAGTCATGCTTAGTTTTTTTGAATTATGAGAAAGTGAAGGGACTTCCCGCAGACTGTCCCCCCTACCTCCTGGACATGCCCTTTCTAGAATATTCATCTCTATATTGGGGAAGCCATGCAAAAGCAGAACTCTCGGATTGTGTGAAATCGCATGCCCTAGAGCTGCTCAAGCTTTACGATAGCCATATATCTGCTACCAGACTTTTCGATCACGCCGGTCCATCCCTCTACCCCTGGGAAGTTCCTAACCTTTTTACTGGTTTACACTGTGCATGCTACTTCGGGATTGTTCAGGTTGTGGAGGTGTTGATAGAGATGGGAGGTTGCGATATCAACCAAAGAGATCGTCAGGGGTTTACACCACTCATGTGGGCTTCTCGGCAAGGGAATGAAGAGGTGGTGGGACTACTGCTCGCCAGGGGCGATGTTATTCCTGACAAGCCTGACAACAATGGTCGAACAGCACTCTCGCGGTCTTCTGGGGGTGGGCACGAGGGGGTGGTGAGACTACTACTTGCGAGGGGCGACGTTATTTCTGACAAACCTGACAACAATGGCCGAACAGCACTCTCGTGGTCTTCTGAGGTGGGCACGAGGGGGTGGTGAGATTGCTACTTGCGAGAGGCGATGTTATTCCTGATAAGCCTGACAACGATGGTCGAACAGCACTCTCGTGGTCTTCTGGGGGTGGGCACGAGGGGGTGGTGAGACTACTACTGGCGAGGGACGATGTGATACCCGACAAGCCGGACGACGAGGGTCAAACACCATTCTGGTGGGCTTGTTATAATCAGCATGAGGGGGCAATGAGACTACTGCTCGCGCAGGGCGATGTCATTCCTGACAAGCCTGGCTACATGGGCCGAACAGCATTTTGGTGGGCTTGTTCTGATGGGAATGAAGGGGTAGTGAGACTACTTCTAGCGAGGGACGATGTCATTCCCGACAAGCCGGACAGTAGTGGTAAAACGCCACTCTGGAGCGCTTGTGCTGGTGGGCATGAGGCGGTGGTAAGACTACTGCTCGCCAGAGACGATGTAATCCCCGGAAGGCCTGCCAGGTTTGGTGAAACTCCCCGCTGGTGGGCTTACCATAATGGGCT
>LN890969.1:487207-502499 GCA_900010015.1 Tuber aestivum | reverse complement strand
GGGCACGAAGGGGTGGTGGGACTACTTCTCGCGAGAGACGATGTAATCCCCGACGAGCTGGACCACAATGGCCGAACAGCATTCTGGTGGGCTTGTCATCAAGGGTGTGGAAGGTGTGGTGAGACTACTGCTTGCAAGGGGCGATGTCATTCCCGATAGGCCGGACAAGAACGGCCAAGCACCACTTTGGTGGGCTTGTTATGAGGGGCACGAGGGGGTGGTTGGACTACTTCTCGCGAGGGACGATGTCATTCCCGACAGGCCGGACAACAATGGCCTAACACCTCTCTCGCGAGCTTGTTATAATGCGCATGAGGGAGTGGTGAACCTACTCCTCGCAAGGGGGGATGTCGATCCTTACAAGCCAGACAACAATGGCAATACGCCATTCTCGCATGCTTCGCGCCGCGGGTTTGGCGAGGTTGTAGCACTCCCCTTGCCCCGAACAACCACAAGCCCTAGCGTGGGGTAGGCTCCGGCAGAAGTTTGTCTATGGTGCTGGCCGTCTATAACGTTCTCCAGGTCTATTGCAACGGGGACGCAGGTTAATTTAGTGCTATCATACTGTGAAAGCTGGGTAATAACCCTACGATGACACAACAGCACCCATTTAACCTGCCGTTGCATTCCAAGCCTGCGTCCCCGTTGCAATAGACTTGGGGAACGTTATAGACGGCCAGCACCATACATTCCCTCTCTCCACGCCCCTTCATGCACCGCATCCTCACCGGCCTCCGTATACCAACTCCCTATCATCACATCTACCTCCGCTGTTCCTAGCCGCCTTGAGAATGCCCCCCTGTATTCGTTACTATTTCGCGCACAGTCTCGCACTCTTCTCTCCTTTCTGTTTCCCCCAAGTTCTATATAATTCTCCCAGGAACGTGTTCCTCCCCCGGTGAGAATTCCATTGTGTATTTTCTACACCTTTAATACTCTCCGACCTTTTCTGCCTATTCTGGTTGCCAGAAAGGTGGGCTGCCCTTGTCTTGAGATCCCAAGAATCATGGCCTGCCCCATACTGCCTCTTTGAATGTTCTTGTTTTCTCATGCATATTGATTCAGCATTTGTATGATAACATACTTTGTTTCTTCCCCCCTTGTGATACAATTCTAAAATCTTATAAAGTACCTACCACCAACCGCAGAGATCCCTAGCTTGCAAACGCGGGAGTAAGGGCGTTATGGAGGTTACACTGCTACTGATGAGTTCCGAGTTCGGTTTGTTTCCGCCACAGAGCCGGGGCCTGTCTATGTCCACTATACTTTCTGCTTCCTGCTGATATCTCTTGGCGGGAGTTTTGGCAAATCGCAATCCGCCTGCTACCATGACCCAAAATTTGCGTTTTATGCGATGCATATGCGACAGCTAACCTCTACCATTCCACACATGAACTCTCTTCAATATACGGTAGCGCGGAAACATAGCCATCTCCCGCGCTGTATCCTCCTCCGAGCGTATTCCCATAGTTCAATATATTTGTCCGCAACAAAACTCCGCACTATCCATAGTGCTCATACCCCCCCAAGAAAAAACAAGAAAAGGGAAAAAGAAAACAACAAAGGCTGAACCGCGCTGTATTTTTCCTACCGTTTCTCCTCACATGTGGATTCCCCAATCGTGAGACATGTCGATGCGAGTTGTCAGGACCATAACGGTTAATGTCTGTTGCATAAATGTTAGGATAGATGTGCTGGTTCTTGCGTTTTTTCCCTTCACTTCATTAAGGGGGTCTTCTGCTTTAATCTTCTTTTAATTTTAATTGCAGTTGGAGTGATGCTGTCCATTTATACGTTACCACATAAACTGATAGAAAAATTAGCATGTCAGGCGCAATACCGGAAAGCGATACCTCGGACTATAAAGATTGATGCGGGGTATTGATGTCCTTTGCCATAGTAGTTCATGCCGCGGATATTAGGTCTCCAACCTAGGGAAATTTCCATGATGGTTAGACAAGTACTAAGCACGGGGATTTTTGCCTGCCGACGAGTAGGGAAAGGTGTCTGGCATGATATGGTTTAAGGTTAGTTAAATGCACCCCACCTCAATTTATTATATGGGTGCTGATATGCGAAAATTAGACCACTCTACCAATGCAAAAAATTTGCTTCAATGCTTATAATTATTCTTGCACTTGAAGAGTCCCTTCTGATAATCTTGAAAAATATTTTTCAAGGAAATTCGTGCATCTACAGACTCACAATTAGATTCTTTCAGATTTTACACTTTTCTCTTTTTTGCATAGATATGTAGCCTGGGTTTTCAGCTATCAGAAAAATATTTAAGAGCATTTTTTTAGTAGTAGAACTGACTGCTATAAAGAATTTTGTAATACTGATTACATGTAAGAGCATGAAATATTTTTATGTTTTACAATTTTTCTTTGGTTGCTATGCAAACTTAAAACTAGAATTACACAAAACTGGGTTTAAGGTGTCTGGTCCAATTTTCCCATATCAACACCCATATTATGACAAAAATTGTGGACCTGCGGACCGAATCCGATCATTTTGGGGGTAATAGAGGGTGAATATTAGAGACTTGAGTACCTTCCTGGCTCACAGGCACGAGATGATCCTAGCATCGATAGCGATGAGAGGGTGAAGAGAGGTGAGGGGAGATATGATTTAGGAGATATTCTCCACTCCGAAGAGCTAGAAGCGGCGGGGATAACTAATGACAATTCTAGTCAGTGCGAAAGTAGATTCTTCTGCTTAGTTGAGAGGCTACATAGGAGGTGCGAGAAGCAAAAAATTCAAAGGACCTTCTTCGCCCACCTTACTTTCTCCATAGATAAGTTTTTTTTTCCATGGGCTGCAACTATAGGAGTTATTGGATTTTGCTTTGGGTGACTACAGCACTCGAGTTTTGTGCACATTGAAGCGGTGGGATACGTGGGCGTAGTGATCCGCACCAATGTAGCTCTAGGTTGCTCAGCCAGTGACAGGGTCAGTAACCGGTTCTGAGCTCAGCAAGGGAGTCCAGGTACAACTCTAGAGGACAAAGGCTCTTGGTATTTCAGTCGAATAAGGTTGATAATTACTAAGGCAATCAACCGAGCTTAAGAATTCGGAAAACATTGTGATAATTAGTCAATTATAGGGGCTCGGCTCTCTGACTACAATATATCGACCCAGGAGGTGTTTTGTGTCTATGAAAGAAGGGTTTGGGGACTACACCCGCAATTAACTAAGACTATAAATCACTCATTTGTACCGGTAGTCTGCCAAAGTCACATCCAATCACCTCACTTTGTCAAGCTTTGGGCTAGGCGGGGACTCCGGTCCTATAGTATCATGCCTATGGTGACCGGTCACTCAAAATCCTATGATGGCTCAAGCATTTGATCTACTGGGAGTAGGGTAGGAGGGGTTAGGCTGGTTTGTGTTTCTTGTGGGTGATCATCACATAATCTCACTCATCTATGACCTCATCCTTGCTGTTGAAACCTTTATTGAGATTCTGCCAGGAATGTCAATTTTAGAGACAGAGGCTCCACAGGGTGGGATATGGGAGAGAGATGAAAGGCATACGGAATAGATATCATGTGCAGAGAGTACAGTTGAGAGATGTGAAGAGACGCGTGCAGAGGGATAAGCAATCGAACGACCGGGTGAGCAGACGGATGGAAACCTGTTTGTTTGCCTGATTAGTGTTTAAAAGAAAAGAGATGGGGGAAAGGGAAGGAGGGACGGAAAGAAAACGAGCCCCAAGTCAAGGCCTTCAGTGCTAGAGTCCCATTCCAGGGAGCCCACATGAGGGGGGCGCGCCATACTACCTTCCCTGTCCGCCGACATCATAACCTCCCACCTCTACCAAATCAGTTACAACCCGTGCGATCCAGCAATGGATGCATAGCGCGGGTCATCCAGCAGGGGATTTTTTTTGCAATCGCCTCAGCGCAGGGCAGCCCACATACCCCCCAAAGAATTTCCCAGGATATGCGGCCATTGTAGTGGATGGGAGATCTCGCACGATCTGAATGGTCAATGTTTGCATGATCTCCCCATTCTGTAGTAGATTATTAGGGAAAATGTGTCCTCGAGAGTTCCCGGGTGACTCCGATTTTCTTCGCTGCGAATTCGGATAAGAAAAGGAATTCGAGCCCGGGGGCCACCCAGCATAACCCAGAGCCTACTTGGCTGGTCGAAGGATATATTATTGCAGTTATTTCACAGTTAAGGAGGTTACTCACCACAATAGAAACTACTACCGGGAACAGTTTTGATGACCCAAACAAGTTGCCATCAGACATTGCGAAGTGTGCTACAATGTCAAGCTAGCCCGGGGGATCAATATGTGAAGGAAAGGAAATCGACTCCTCACCACCTGCCGCATACCTGGAGCAAACCTGAAATGGTGCTGGGCGCATGTGTGGCGCGGGGAATAGACTGTGACGATCAGAAGGAGCAAACTGTACTAGAAATGAGTAACCGAACAACTGAGTGATAATCCATGACCTGTATAATTCTAGGCATGCAAGCCATCGGGAAGACCGACCTCTAGCCAACCCTGAACTTAGTTAATGATTATAGGTCTACGCCAACTGATAAATGCCTATTGAAATGGTGAAGCGTCGTAATAGAGGCCAGGTAAAGTTCCCTGACTATGAGGACCTAGTAGGGTTCTTATAGCGGGGTCTATATCCACCCAGGACACCCCACGGTGCTCCTCCCGGGCTTAATCCGTAATTCCAACTTTGGTGTACTCATACAGAGCCTCTGGATGCGCTCCAGCACTTTACCAAATCGGCGATCGTTTGTGGTTTCTCCTGCCATTGTTTTTGATATTTATCTTGCTGAGATGTCAAACGCAGGTTTTGAGTTCCACCCGGAAGCGCGATTACTAGCAGAGGGGCTATAATGGAGGGCAGGATCACCAGCCTGGGGACACCAATTGCCCACGGTTATTGAGGAGTACTGTACCCGTGAATCCATTGTCAACATCTCGTTGATCCTACAAAATCGCTAGATGGAAGTTTCCCATTTTTTAACCCCCCTACCATCCATACATAGAGGGACTAAATTGAGGTGTATTGTTAGAAATTGGAGCTCGCTGGGGCTTCAATAATTCAATGGGTCCTTGGCCTTTATTATTATAATTGTCCTTTCCCCGCCTGATAGAATAGCGAACAAAAAGAGTCGGGGGGGGGGAGGGGCAAGTACTAAGATTAGGATTTCTAAATAAACCCAAACCCGGATCTTCTACGCTACCTAGCTATTAAGCCCGCACCGGTTACTGTCCTCGGTATAGAGGTACTCACGAGATCCCGGGTTTGGCTAAATTCTGGGTAATTCGCGTTCTCCCCTCCTCAGCCGTCGGGGTAAGGCTCCATGGGATAGTACGATACCCGAAAGAGTAAAGCGTACATTTTGGACAGTACTGTGCCGGCGGCCGGGCAATGTGATGCGGGATCTCGAATACCAGAAATTTGTCTATGCCGTTTGAATTTCCCTTCTCTGGAAAGGGGCGAAAAACATAGCGGAAGGCGAGTTGTTCTGCGTCTGGAATATTCAGCGAGCAAGGAAAAGACACCGGGGTCCCGTGAGCTGAGGAAACTCGGAAGATATAGCACACGGACCAACCATGTATTGAAGATTTTGTTATTCGGTACGAAAGAAGGCTCTTTCCTTGTAGGTATGTTAATTTACTCTGATCTCTATACTCGTATTAGGGTACGATCGCACCGCGCCATCGCAGATCACACAGAACCGGATAGCGCGCCGGGCGGTACAAGCTCTTTGGCAAGTCCGGAGTTCTGATAGGATCTCAGCCGTTGAACCGGAAAATGTGGGTTTCAGACTAGCATGATATGCTCGGAGGTCTTCCGTCGTCCTTATGAGAGGTTAGTATGCCGGGCCGGATACCTTGGTAAGTGCGAGATAAACCACGCCTAAGGAGAGAAAAGCGTGGGGCCGAGGAGGCGGTCCAGGGTGCTCTGGAAGTAGGAGAGAACGGCAGAAAGAGGGGCAAATTATTCGTGTCCTGTCACTCGGGAGAAGGCTTGGCGGAACGGAATTTCTCGTTGCAGGCGGAGGGGGCCCCCCGTTACACAGACCCCAAGGGCACTATATCCCCCCCCCACACCCGAGGCCGCTCTGATATCCAGCGGTGTGAAACCCCATTTCCCTTAGTCTTTCACTGAGTGACTGTATTGGAACATAGTTGAGGGCCGTAGATAATTCCAATTTTTTTTAAATACCGGACTACTATTCATTCATTCCACCCGCAAATCTAAGGAGGATAAGGGACATACTACATGTGCGCCCACCGAATGGATGATGGAAGGTGTTCATAGTGGGTATGAATATTTGCAGAGATAAAGCTTCTTAAAAGAGTAGAAATACACCCAAACAGCTCTCCACCCAAAAATACGAACCTACCTTCTCCCTGCAGGTTCTGATACCTCGTTTTCCTGGATGTGGTCTGTGAGATTATACCAGCTGGAAGGGCGGGTGCCACTATAGTTGATGTTAGATGCGCACGCAAATTACCACAGCCTCACGTTTCTTATCAGGATTAACTAAGCAATGATCGGTTTAGGAATCCAGGCTCAGATTCCATTCATAGCACCCAAGTGTGCACACAAAAAAAAGGTGTGAAAAACATCTCCCTCGTCACCCACAGGAGAATAAAAACACGTATTAGGAGGCGCACCCCCCCCTGATTTCAGTGAATCCATTGCGGAAAGAAATATCTCAATCAGCACAAGCCTCCCGGTGGTACCTGCACGACTGCCTAGGGCCATAGTTACAGCATGTCCCTTTATCGCTATTGCACAAGTACATGATCTGCTCGCAATCGTCTTCAGACGGGCACGAGAGCACGGGCTCGCAGTAGCCGCAGTAGTGCCCTGTGTGCCCGGCCATGCAGGAGCAGCCGTCTTTAATACAAGATCGGTGACCCCCGCCAGTGTGGTCCATAGGGCCAGCGAGGGGATCTGCGAGAGCCGCCGCGTGAGTAAGTGCTAAGAACAGGGCGAGAACTGGAAGGGATTTCAGGAGCACTGGGATGCTGGGTTAGCGGGTATCAGCATAGCTACGGGGGGGGAGTAGGGGAAGAGAAGGTTACTTGTGATTTGACTGCGAGAGTTTGCGCTTGAGTTTTGGTCCCGTAGGAAGTTCCAGATCAAATTGGGAGTGCAGGAGAACGATGGCGAAGGGAGGCTGTGGGAGGATAACGCCGGGTTTTTATGTGTTTGTCTTTTGGTCAGAAGGAGCAAAACTAAACTTGTATCGGGGGTCTTGCCTGCTACATGGATCGGAGGGCATTCTAAGATGGTGTTATAGATGGGGAAAATCCTGAATAACGCTTCACCGATCATAAATACCAGAAAACAGGGATTGAAGAAATATATGATAAAATATCTATGCGTATCTGAGCGCTCATACAAAATATCCTTGAACTATATCCCCCCCTGTTTTCGGGTACTTATCGCCGGGAACGAGTACCGGAGAGGATGCTAGCTGGAAGGCTTCCAGAGCTAGTATTATAATATTGCACCGGACAAGTCAGATTTTAGTCTATCGGCTATGGTGTGCTTTCCGATGTACAGGTTACGGTATTCTCAAGGTATTACCCGGAGCGTTTTCAGGTTAAATGCGATTAGGCATATACGAGTAGTACTGGTACTGCAAGGCTAGTGTATAGATCCAACTTAGCCAGAAAAAACTTTTCGAGAGGCAACACCGGGGGGCAAGGATGTCAGATTGCCTATCAGGGAAATCCCCGAGGCGATACTATAGTAGTTTGGTGTGGAACCATATGACTAGAAATCTGAAAATGAGCTATATGCGGAATAATGAGCCTCAATGAATTTTTATAAAACTGTGGAAATCTTCCCCCAAACCTATTTCATCAACTCCATAAAAACCCGTGATACGGAAGCCCACGATAATTAGCATATTATGTAATTTATTGAGCTGAACCCTCCACAGAGCGATCTTGGGCCAGAAAAGCATAAAAAGCGACTTTTGTCAACTCGTTTTCCTTTATCCATGAGCTCCATCGTCCCCACCAAAAGGAATGGTGAGCGCTAACACTTATGAGAAGACGGGCACGACATTCATTTACTTTTTCTCTTATTCCCATCTCCTCCTACCTAGGCTTTCTTTTTCTTGGACTTTTCCCTCAGCTGATACTTGTATTAAAACCTCGTCCACGGGTTTCTTCTTCTGTGTTTTCCCCCTGGCGACCCTCGTTTTCTGCTTTCCCACCAGCATCCCCCCACGTCAGGCGTGCCGCCTATATATCGTTCCTACCAGGCAATTGGTGACGATTCATTGCATTAGCAGATGATTAGGTGTAGCATTTTGAAACTTAGCGGACAACCATGGTACCGGTAGACTTGATTTCCCAGGGTATTGATTGACTGTTAAATTAAAGCAGCCTGTATTAATAGGAAATGTGAGGGAGGACCCGTTAAGTGTTTGGGGAGGGGGAGTTGTGTTGGGCAAGGTGTATGGTGTTCGCTTTTTAATCACCCATTCTTGTGTTCTTATCTTTAGGTCCAGATAAACAAGTAGATACTACCTTCACGGATATCCCTGCGAAGAATATGCAAGAGGATCTCCGTGACTGTCATAAGATCAGTAAATATCGGCTGATACTAGCCCTGAATAGTGAGCGGCATCACAAAATTACTGCAAAACTTTTAGGAAGACACAGGGGCAAATTGTTTCCAACCGTGATGGATTTCGAAACTTGCTCATACTCTAGACAATTAAAAATAATTCGGGCTTTCATGATGTCAAGACACCCAATATATCCGGGTTTTGTTGTGTTGGGTCTTAGATTCTCCTTCTTGGGTACGGAAGGTTCAGGAACGCCCGACCCAAGCTACTCAACTAACCCGGCAAATTTTTTCGCTTAATCCTCCCGCTTGGAAGATCTTCTCCTACAGGATACTAGTAATTGCTGTCACTATGGGAACTAGAGTCCGAGCCCACGGATCTGGGAAAATCTATTTCTAAGGAGCCGGAAGTTGCCGGAATATTGGCTATCAAGTCAGCAAATTATGTCCAAAGCTAACTAGGTTACAGGACAACCGCCGAATCGGCATAGTGGTATGCCCCCTACAATCAGAGGTTTTTATGCAACACTAACCTTCTACAGTTTTAACGCCCTTGAATAATTACCCGTTCCCATACTTTCAAATTTGAATATATGACAATGGTTCCACAACAAATCTCCTTCCGCTTAGTCCTCTAGAAATCTAACCATCGTTCGTTTCCCAATTACCTCTCGTCACATGGCTGGTGGTGACACCCAGACAAACAGATACCAGTAATTTGAAACCGGCTTTCGATTTATCCAAGCCATCAGCTACAGTTATGAGTACACCCGCCGACACCGTAAGTGCACTAGAATCAATTATTTTAAGCTTCAACAAGAGCATCAATGAATTAGAATAGTATACTTATTACGACGACGCCCTTTACGGGACTCCTTCGGTGCGCATGTGTAGTGGGGGGCACTCGGTAAGTCAGCACTGCCTAACTCATACTAGAGATCCTCCCATTCCGACCCCCAAGCTCTGTTATCCTAGGGGGTAAAGAGTTGTTGTCTCCCATTCTCCACCTTGTCAAAAAATGGGTGGTTGACCTGCTTGGCTCTCGTTTGTTGGTTTATTACTAACTTTTGAATGGGTGTAAATATTACGGCACTTTCCAATGGATAATAGACGCCCAGAAACGATATCCGATGAATGACTACTCATTTTTATTCTTCGAAATAGGGAAAGGATGTAATGGAAATATCTTATAGCATCAGTTAATATAAAACCCAGTTTTTGCTTTTCTCCGAGCCTCTTCCGCCCTCCCCACAGTACAAATACTTCCCGGCACCGCCAGGCTATATGCGGAGGATGGTACTAGTGAGTTACTTTCTGTTCAGATGCCAAAAGACTATCGAGTTGCGGGAACTAGTACATTTTTGCAGGCTGGCCAGCTGAGATTTGTCTGTGATACCCATCTTCTGTACGGTTATTTGAAGTGCCAAAATCTTGCAATACTAGGACAGACTATATAAATTTAATATGAGAGAGGATGCTAACGTTAGTTTGAAGAGTAATAATTGTGATGCCAAATTCGCCATGTTTGAAAACCTGTACCTTTTTCTATGGCCCATACAAACCCCCAGTGACTGACTCTAGTGTTGGAATTGGTTGCGCCAATTGGCGGGTGGGGCGTACGGAACAAAAGAATTTGCCACTAAAATACACATCCCGGGATCTCTAGCTGGTTAGCTACCCATTGATATGCGTTCTAATTTAATTGAAGGTGGGAGGGCGGATTGCGGGTTCTGAGGCCTCGGGGTTCCGAATTTTTGGTGTGCTTCCGCGGGTGGTCGCGGGCACCGACGGTGGGCTTGTCCGGGGACCGCTTTGCGTTCACGGATGGATCTGCGGGGTTGGCGAAAAAAGGGAAAGAAAACTAGTGAGGGTTTAAGGATGGGGTGACAGCTGGCCGGTACGGTACTGTACGAGTACCCGAGTACAGTACTCGAGTACATTCGCTTGCGAAACAAGCACCTCCCCGCTATGCCATCGCTTAGGAGGGTGATGTCCGTTAACATTCCCGGCGAACTCCCGTCGTGCTGCGCTAGTATCATCTTGCCTCTCACCCAACCTTATCCATGGTGAATACATTACCTGCAGGATACGGAGGATCAAGTCTCGGTGGTGATCCCCGCAACATAGGCATATCCAATACCCGTGCCTGTCATACCAAGACCAAACAGCGCCAATGATAACAGCAATATGAACATCGGGAATCTGCCAAACCGCTATAATTACACAACAACGTGGGAGTACAGTACAGTACACAAATGGTCTTGGCAAATGGTGGTTTTGTTTGGTCCGTTCGTTGAGCCCCTCTGTTCGCTGACCCCCCCTCGCCTTAGTTGCAAGCAGCCCCTTGTGGCGATGCTCGGATCGTGTAACATGTTTTCTTGGCATGAAAAGTATTCTGTGGGGCTCAACCGTGGAACAGGTGTCTAACTCCGTGTGAAGAAAACGAACCCCGCTTTTCTATGCCCTTAGGGAGGTGACACCCTACCTACTTTGCGATAAATTACGGTACTCGAGCGCAGTTATACTCCACTATGAGTACTCTACCGACACGACGCGGAGAATCAAGTCACAGCTGTGGTCCGGACCAGTACCGGTACAGCATATCCAATACCCGTGCCGATCATACCATGACCAGCAATATTCGTGGTAACGCGAATACGAATCCCGGAAACCTGTTAAACTGCTATCATAATACCATTAGCGTGGGAGTAAGCGAAGAGTCTTTGAGGGTCCAAGCATGGCTGCCGTCACGGGAACCCTAGAGGAGGCATCAGGATGTCAGTAATCGTCGGCTAGATGGTGTTGGGAATTGGGTTCTAAAGAGGAGTAAGTGTCAGGTCAGCACGGTTAATCCCACCTTGCTATGTTACGGGGGTCAAGAGGTTGGTGGAACGTATATAAGGTGCTTGAGTATTTTTCGGTATCTAGAAGAAAAGCTGACGGTAATGGAATCAGTTCGTTAGTGATAAACCCCTTGTGCGAGCAGACCTATGGACAGAATGTGGCAGTTTTATTCCTCTATTGCGATCACCAAGCCCAGAAGGACCAATCGGCGGTAAAAATGATCGGGAGCCTTCTCAGCCAGGTTGCTTTGGGAGCTACGCGGATTCCGGTGGAAATTCAAAGCACATTTGGGTCGAAACAGAGGGGTAACAAAGGTTTTCGATTGCCCGAAATGGTGAAATTATTCACCCAAACGATCAGTCCTATGGAACGGGTACACATCTGCTTCGACGCTGTGGATGAATTGCTCCCGCAGAACCGATCGGAGCTCCTTCGGGCGTTGCGATGGATCACGCAGGATGCACCGAATACACGACTATTCCTTACGGGGAGGCCACATATTCGCGGTGAGCTCGACAAGCATCTAACGAAGGATTCATATACCGTGCTTATTGTGGCCGACCAGGGAGATATAGAGAGATACATTAGCCAAAATATTGGCGAAGATGATGATAGAGATCCGGACTTGATGCCTGATGATCTGAAAAATCATATCAAGAAAACAATCATGGGAAAGGCCTCGGAGATGTGAGTAGGAGTAACTCTATTGCAAGCATGAATCTCAGGTTGACATTCTACGTAGGTTTCTACTTGTCGCATTGAATATCGGTGCTATCCTAGGCGGGACCACGGTAGCGATGAGGAAGAAAATGTTGCAAAAGATGGCAGCGATCGGAGTTGACCTGGGTAGTCTGTATGCCCAGACACTGCGGCGAATGCGGGAAAAGCAGGGCGACCAAGCAAGGCTTGGGGCGGAGGTGTTGATGTGGATATCCCATGCGGAGTGGCCGTTGATTATTGACGAACTACGCCATGCCCTGGCGGTAGAGATGGAGTCTACGGATCTAGATGTTGAGAAAATTTGTCCGCAGGATACAGTCCTAGGGTCATGCTTAGGGCTTGTCATGGTTGAAGAGACATAAACGATACAGCTAATCCACTACACACTTGCACAGAGATGCTTAGCATATCTAAACTATGAGAAAGTGAAGGGGCTTCCGGCTGATAAGTCCGCTAACCTCCGAGACATGCCCTTTCTCGAATATTCTTCCATATATTGGGGAAGCCATACAAAAGCAGAACTCTCGTGTTGTGTGAAATCGCTTGCTCTTGAGCTGTTCGGTTTACGGGATATATCTGCTACTATACTTCTCCACCACGCTAATCCATTCCGTTATCTTCGTTCAATCCCCTCCTTGTTTACTGGTTTACACTGCGCATGCTATTTCGGTATTGTCCAGGTCGTGGGGGTGTTAATAGCGATAGAGGACTGTGATATCAGTCGGGGGGGAGTGACCGTTTTGCACCCCTCGTATGGGCCTCTCGGCAAGGGAACGAAGGAGTGGTGCGACTACTACTCGCGAGAGACGATGTCATTCCCAACAAATTGGACGGCAATGGTGAAACATCACTCACGTGAGCTTGTTATACTGGTAATGAGGGGGTGGTGAGAGCCCTGCTCGCGAGGGACGATGTCATTCCCGACAAGCCGAACCGCGATGGTCTTACACCACTCTTCCTGGCTTCCCGTGCGGGGCGTAGGGAGATTGTAGCACTACTCTCCCCTCGACCAACGACAGACCTCAGCGTAGATTAAGCCCAATCGGGAATTTGTCTACTTTCCCTTTCTACAAACTCCTTCCTGCACCGCACCCCCACTAGCTCGTAGATAATCTTGAGCTTCTCTCCCCTTTCTGTTTTTCCAAAAATTTATGTTTCAAGCTCTCTTCGTGATCTGTTTCTCCCGGGGCAGAACTTTCTCCTGTGTCTCCCGAGCCAGGCGTGCTGCTGTTATATTGAGCTTCTCAGGGTCATGGCTTGCTATCTATTACTTCTTCGAAAAAATATGTTGTTCCACGCATATAGATTCTGTACTGGTGTGATAATAATATTATATACTTTGTTTTCTTCCCCCCTCCGTGTATCCTACGCCGTATCCCCTACCGGGCGTATTCACATTATTCAATATATTCTTTTCGCACCAAATCCGCACACATTGTCCTTACTACTCACCCCCCGCTAAAAACAAAGGACGGGGAATGACACCTTTACGGTTAGTTAAATTTACTATACCATAATGCACAGTATTATGCCATTCACTCTGTGGACTTATGGTTCCAATCTGGTTATTCGGTGAGTGATAGGGAGTGAAGAGTAGTGGTTTGAGTATGTTCCTAGCTCACAGGGATAAGATGCTCCCGGCGTGTGGTTTCCACATCCCTGCGCCGGTAGAGAGGCAGTGAGGGGGAGGGGTGTGGGGGGTGCTGGCTTTATGGAACGCTGGTCAACCAGAAGAGTTAGAGACGGCTGGGATGACCGAGGGCAATTCCGGTTAACAGGAAGTAATTCTTATTTTCCCGCTCTCGAGAGTAGCTGCACGGGAGGTCTGGGAAGCAAAAAACCCCTAAAAAAACCCCAATCGGCCTTCCACATCCACATTACTTCTCCCATCTATGACCCCGGTCAAGGGGTTCCCACCAACTTGGATCTTTTATAGTAGGGGTCTAGAAACTCCGTTGTACGGCGGAGGGGATTTATCAGCAAGCGAGTTTTATCGACAGTATAGTGGTGAGGTAAGTGGGGGTAGTGATCCGCAATACCGGTATTGTGTTTCTGGGCTTCTTAACCATCTATCAACTTGTGAACCATCTGGGGCTCCCAGGGGGTCACCTAGACAGCTCTTGGTAGGATTTGGCCGAGGATCTCGGTACCATACCTGGGGCGGGATGAGTTTATAAGGAAGTCATCCGGGCATCCTGCAGAACCCATAGATTGGGATCGGAAGAGGGTGCGGTGACAGGGTTTCCTGATTGTGGGGGCCCAGAACTTTCCTGGTGGTTTATAGGGACCAGCCGCATTTTTAGCCTCCTTGTCTAACGGTCGATCCTTTTTTTCCCCTCGCAGTCTCCCTGGACCTATAGTACCGGTATCTCGTTCCTGGCCGCTAATCATGTGAACCCCTGGGTTTTGCGGGGGTGGGGTGGGTGATTTTTGGTATCAAGTGGGTAGTAATCATTATTTCTCACTCGTGCCTACCTCCAGTTTTATCCATACAATACAAATCAACTTGATACCGCCCTCCTGACCGTTCTAAATACCGGTATGTATCATGGACCTTATGGATAGTGGCTCTAGTGCATTGGCGATGCTTACACTCTGGCGGCTAGGATTGGGAGTAAGTGATTGTTCCGGTTCCCCGGGCCAACCGACCCCCCCCCCCCCACCGGGGCTCCAGTTAACTGCTTCTTGAATGCACTATCCCAAACATTGAGAGAGAGAAAAAAAGAGGCCGTTCATATAGTACACTCTGCCACGGCCACGTGAAGCTTGTATGACTACCATATCGGGGGTTGTGTGTATTTTTAGAGCTCGATTGGGCCGGGCGGGCTAGTCGCCCGAAGAGTTATCATAGTTTTAGGCCAGGCAAGCGTATTCGTTGTTAGCCAACCCCAGAGGAGGCAGAACATCTCAGCAACCGTTGGCTTGGCGGTGTGGGGGTTGGGTTTTAGCGAGGGTGAGCTAGAGACATGGATGGCACGGTTAATCTTACTTCGCAATGTTATGAGGGTCAAGGGGTTCGCAAGACATCCGGTACTCGAGTATATGATCCATATGGTTGCGGCTCCGGCGTAGTCACAGGTATGAGTCAGCGTGTGTGACTTGATAAAATATTTCTTTACTAGTAATGTGTGGCAAGGCTAGTGTTGTTCACG
>LN890969.1:475402-487187 GCA_900010015.1 Tuber aestivum | reverse complement strand
GGCCCCCCCGGACTAGAAGGGCTCGAGCCCGGCTCGGCTCGAGTCTGGCTCGAGTCCGCTCGGCTCGTGCACAACACTAGGCAAGGCTCTCATGGAACTACAGGTATAGAGGAGGTTTCATCCTATCCTATTAGAAGCGATAGTGCAAGCTTGTAATATTACAGCTATTGCGAGTCTTAAACTATCTGCCGCTCCCTACTAGCAACTCTATCAGAGAGTATACGAACGCAAATATTTTCATGGCGGGGCCACTGCATGCGAGAGACGATGTCGATCCCGAGAAGCAAGACAATGATGGTCAAACACCACTCGTGTGGGCTTGTCAGGGTGGGCATGAGGAGGTGGTGGAACTTCTGCTTGCAAGAGGCGATGTCAATCCGAACAAGCAGGACAAATATGGTGAAACTCCACTCTCGTGCGCTTGTCGTGGTGGGCATGAGGGGGTGGTGAGACTATTGCTCAAGAGGGACGATATCAATCCTGACAAGCTGAATAACGAAGGCCAAACCCCATTCTTTCAGGCTTGTGGTTATGGGCATAAAGGGGTGGTGGGGCTGCTGCTGACGAGGGACGATGTCAATCCCGACAAACCGGACAACGATGGTCGATCACCACTCTTGTGCGCTTCTTATGGTGGGCATGAGGGGGTGGTGAGACTACTGCTCGCAAGGGACGATGTCAATCCCGACAGGCCGGACAACGAGGGTAAAACCTCACTCTTGTGGGCTGGTCGTACTGGGCGTGAGGGGGCGGTGAGACTACTGCTCGAGAGGGACGATATCAATCCTAACAAGCCTGACAACGATAGCCAAACCCCACTCGCCTGGGCTTGTAGTCGCGGGTATGAGGCGGTGATGAAACTACTACTAGCGAGGGGCGATGTCATTCCCGATAAGCCGGACAACGATGGCCAAACCCCACTCTCGTGGGCTTGTTTTTGTGGACATGAGGGGGTGGTAAGACTACTCCTTGCGAGGAACGATGTCAATCCCGACAAACCGGATGACGATCTTATATCACCACTCTCGTGGGCTTGTTATAATGGGCACGAGGGGGTGGTGAGACTACTGCTGGCGAGGAGCGATGTCAATCCCAGCAAGCCAGACAACAATGGTAATACACCACTCTCGGTAGCATTGCGCGAGGGCTATAGGCAGATCGTGGCACTCCTCCCCACTCCAACACCCACAAACTCTAGCGCGGATTAAGGTCAATCAGAAATTTGTCTTCATTCCCTCTCGACACAGTCCTTCCTGCGCCGAATCCTCATCAGCTCTCATATACTTGCCCGCTATCAGTATATCCCTCTCCCCTGCTCCAAACCGCCTTGAAGTTGCCCGGTGTATCCACCACCATTTCGCGCACAATCCTGCACTTTTCTCCCCTTGCCGCTTTTTCCTAAATTGTATGTCGCAGATTTTCCTAGGGCTGTGTTCTGTATCCATTCTAGCCGTTAGCCAGGTGTACTGCTATTATATTGGTATTCAAAAGATCATAGCTTGCTATATATTACCTCGTCGGGGGTGTTTGTTTTTTCGCGCATCTAGATTCAGGACTTGTGTGGTGGTGTACTTTGTTTCTTATTTTCTTTGCGGCAGAATTGCAATATCCCATGCCCACCACCAATTGAGCTTATCCCTGGCTAGTAATCTTGCAAGTGAGGGCGGCATGGAAAACAAGCTAATACCGGTACTCCGGAGTCTCGAGTTCAATTTACTTTAGATACCTAGCTGAGGCCTATCGATCTCAACTATACTCACGAAGAGATTTTGTAGAAATAGTTGGCAATTCCTCCCTTCTGATTGCACTTTTTCTTCGATCCCTATTGTATAGGACGGAGTGAGAAATCACAACGTAGACGGAACCGAGGGTGAGGTGAGAGGAGTCGTTCATGCCTTCCTCAAGAAGTACGGAAAGAAGATTAAATATGATACAAAGAGAGAAGGCAACGCTCACACACTGTGGTACTGGTATGGTACCGGTATCATTACTCGTTTATGTAGCCGGACCGATGGAGGCTCTTCTAAATCACGGTGAGGCTCTACTATAGAATCGCACATGAACCAGAATGGCAGCCTCAATATCTCCCTCTCCTGAATGGTGCCTGAAGAGTACGGCGGGGGATCAGCGTCCAACTGTGTCTGCTCACCGAGCGAAAAAAAAAAGGAGGCGACCAATGTTAACCGAGGGGGTAACTCGAGCGACCTGCGGTAGCTTTCTTTAGCGTTCGATTATTTGCGATTGTACAATAGCGCAGCGCAGAACTTGACAGGAAAACAATATCTCCCTGGTTATTTCACACAAACCGCCAAGTGCTACTGGTAGGGGGGGGGGATAAAAACTCACGCGAGTTAATCTAGAGGCAAGGGCTCGGAATACCCTCCGAGAGCATTCTTTTATTAAGTAGCCCTGGTTACGCGGGTACTGCACTTCGTACAATACTAGGATATCAGGGTACCGGTAGTGAACTCAGACTGGCTCTTGCCCAACTCGGCCCATCGGCAGGAGATGGTGAGACGGCTGGGGATCTCCGGCAATTCGCGAAACACTTTTACTCGCGGCACGGGAATTCTGCTTGTGGCGGTGCTCAGGTCGTGTAACATTTTTTCTTGGCATGAAGAGTATTCGGTGAGGCTCAATGGTGGAACGGGTATCTAACTCCAACCGAAGAAAAAAGAACCGCTTTGCTATGCCCCCTTAGGGAGGTAGCGCCCGACAACCTTCGCGATAAGCTACAGTACTCGAGCGCAGTTATACTCCACTATGAGTACTCTACTAACACGGCGCGGAGAATCAAGTCCCAGCGGTGGTCCGGACCAATAGCATATCCAATACCCGTCCCGATCATACCATGACCAGCGATATTCGTGGTAGCGCGGATACGAATTTTGGAAACCTGTTCAACTATTATTGCTATGTTACGGGGGTCAAGGGGTTGGCAGGATGTATATAAGGTACACGAATATTCTCCGGAAGCTAGAAGAAATGCTAACGGTAATGAACTCAGTTCGTTGGTGGTGGACACCTTGCGCGAGCAGACCTATGGACAGAATGTGGCAGTTTTATTCCTCCATTGCGATTACCAGGTGCAGAAAGACCAATTGGCGGTAAACATGATAGGGAGTCTTCTCAGCCAGGTTGCTTTGGGAGCTACGCGGATTCCGGTGGAAATTCATAGCACATTTGGGTCGAAACAGAGGGGTAACAAAGGTCTTCGATTTCCCGAAATGGTGAAATTATTCACCCAAACGATCAGTCCTATGGAACGGGTACACATCTGCTTCGACGCTGTGGATGAATTGTTCCCGCAGAACCGATCGGAGCTCCTTCGGGTCTTACGACAGATCACACAAGATGCACCGAATATACGGCTATTTCTTACGCGGAGGCCACATATTCGCGGTGAACTCGACAGGCACCTAACCAGGGAGTCATATACCGTGCATATTGTGGCCGACCAGGGAGATGTAGAGAGATACATTAGCCGGGAGATCGATGAAGATGATGATAGAGATCCGGACTTGATGCCTGATGATCTGAAAAATGATATCAAGAAAACAATCATGGGAAAAGCTTCAGAGATGTGAGTAAGAGTAACTCTATTGCAAGCATGAATCTCATGTTGACCTTCCACGTAGGTTTCTACTTGTCGCATTGAATATCGGTGCTATCCTAGGCGGGACCACGGTAGCTATGAGGAAGAAAATGTTGCAAAGGGTGGCAACGACCGGAGTTGAACTGGGTAGTCTGTATTCCTAGACACTACAGCGAATACGGGAATAGTCGGGCGACCGAGAAAGGCCTGGGGTGGAGGTGTTGATGTGGATATCGCATGCGGAGCGGCCGTTGAGGATTGACGAACTACGCCATGCCCTGGCGGTAGAGATGGAGTCTACGGATCTAGATGTTGAGAACCTTTGCCCACGGGATACAGTCCTAGGGTCATGCTTAGGGCTTGTCATTGTTGATGAAGAGACATCGGCGGTACGGCTAATCCACTACACACTTCAGGAATACCTTTCCCGTCACGAGATCCTGCCTTATGCCCACAAAACACTTGCACAGAGATGCTTAGCATATCTAAGCTATGAGAAAGTGAAGGGGCCTCCGGCCGATAAGTCCACTAATCTCCAGAACATGCCCTTTCCCCGATATTATTCCATGTATTGGGGAAGCCATGCAGAAGCAGAACTATCGGATTCTGTGAAAACGCTTGCTCTTGAGCTGCTCAAGCTTTACTGTAACCATATATCTGCTACCATGCTTCTCGATCATGCCAACCCAATCCATTATCCTCGTTCATTTCCCTCCTTGTTTACCGGTTTACACTGCGCATGCTATTTCGGAATTGTCCATGTCGTGGGGGCGTTGATAGCGATAGGGGACTGTGATATCAATCAAGGTGGCAGTAACGGTTTTACACCCCTCATATGGCCCTCTCGGCAAGGGAACGAAGAGGTTGTGCGGCTACTATTCACGAGAGACGATGCCATTCCCGACAAGCCGGACACCGAGGGTAAAACACCGCTCACGTGGGCCTGCTATGGAGCTCATGAGGGGGTGGTGAAACTACTGCTCGCGAGGGACAATATCAATCCCAACAAACCGGCCAGCTATGGCCAAGCCCCACTCTGGCAGGCATGCTATGGCAGGCATGAGGGGGTGGTGAGACTACTACTTATGAGAGACGATGTCAATCCCGACACACCGAATAACGATGGCCAATCACCACTCACGTGGGCTTGTTATAATGGGAATGAGGGGGTGATGAGAGCCCTGCTCGCGAGGGATGATGTTATTCCCGACAAGCCGGACCGCCATGGTCTCACACCACTCCTCATTGCTTGCAATTGTGGGAAAGAGGCAGTGGTGAGACTACTACTAGCAAGGGGCGATGTCAATCCCAAGAGGCCGGGCATCCGTGGTGATACACCACTCCCGCTGGCTTCCCTTGCGGGGCGCAGGGAGACCGCAGTAGCACCCTCCCCCCGAACAACCACAGACCCTAGCGTAGATTAAGCCCAATCGGAAATTTGTCTACATTCCCTATCCGCACACTCCTTTCTGCACCTTACCCCCACTAGCTCGTGGATAATCTTGAGCTTCTCTCCCCTTTCTGTTTTTCCTAAGTTCTATGTTTCAAGCTCTCTTCGGGATGTTTCTCCCGGATCGGAACATTTTCTTGTGTTTTCCAAACGTTTGATCTTCTGTCTAGATAGGTGTGCTATTATATCGAGATTCTGAGGATCGTGGCCTGCTATACATATGTTGTTCCACGCATATTGATTCTGTACTAGTATGATAATAATATTATATACCCTGTTTTCTTCCCTCCTCCGTCGCATCCTGTGCCGTATCCCCCACCGGGCGTATTCACATCGTTCAATACATTTTTTTCGTACCAAATCCGCACACATTGTCCTTACTACTCACCCCCCCCCCCCGGTAAAAGCAAAGGACGGGGAAGAGGCAAGAACAAAGGCTGTACCCCACTGTATATCCCCACCGTCTACCCCCCCCACGTTGATCCCCAGACAGTGGATGCGGTCATCAAGATCACATCAGCTCGCATCTCGGGCGGAGGTGCTAGCATCAATGTGCTGGGTCCCCCGCTTTTTCTCCTAATTCATTCGGGGTTTTTTCTTTCTTTCTTCAATCTTCCCCAAATCTCACCGTATCATAACTCGGGTGGTGCTGTCAGTAATTACTATGTCATCACATAAACTGATAGAATTACCCCACCAGGCACAATACCGCAAAAGCGTTCCTCGGGTGAGAGGATTGACCCCAGGTATTGATGTCTCTTGTCGTAGTGGCTCGCACCATAGGGGACGCTGATAAATTAACCTTTCCTCTCGGTAGCAGATTTTAGATCGCCAAGGAGGAGAAGGTCGACTATGGTTGGAAAGAGAGGATTTGATGGTATGTGAGAAGGCAGGGGCAGTACGGTATTGCCAACCGTCCGAAGGCCCGACGTGGCCCTATGGGGGGACTGCCAAGAGCCCTGGACGGGACGGGACGGCCATGTGCAGTCCGTCCCGGGCGGTGAAAGTAGAGGACGGCGGGCGACTACAAGGGACTGCCGGGGACTGCCTGGGGACTGGGGGACTATGGGGGACCCCCGTGGACTATCGTTTTGTCCCTGGGATTTTATGCAGCAGGACCGTAGTCCCCGGTAGTCCGTCCGGTCCTACCGGTCCCGGGCGGAGTCCGTCTTGGCACTCCCAAAAAGACTGACTACCAGCTATAGTCCGTCCCGTCCTACCCCAGAGGACGCCGGACCGGACGGTTGGGAACACTAGGCAGGGGTGTCCGATAGGTCACGTTTAAGGTCAGTTAAATTTACTGTGCCATAATGTATAGTATTGTGCCATTCACTCTATGGGCTTATGGTTCCTATCTGGTTATTCGGTGAGTGCTAGGTAGTGAAGAGTAGTGGGTTGAGTATCTTCCTGGCTGACAGGTATAAGACGCTCCCGGGTGTTGTTTCCACATCCTGGTGTCTATAGCGATGGGGTAGGGAATAGCGGTGGGGGGTGCGCTGGCTTTACGAAATATCGGTCAGCCAGAAGAGCTAGAGACGGCTGGGATGGCCGAGGGCAATTCTAGTTAGCAGGAAGTAATTCTTTTCCCGTGATGGAGATGTAATCTCAGGTGGTTGTGGGCAGGATACAAGGGTTCAGCTGGAGGGCATGTCATGTTCTGTATAGCAGGTTTGTGACTGTGGTTATGTGTGTTCTCTTCCTGTTATGAGGGTTTGGATGGCAGTCACAGATGATTTCTCTTTCTGTATATAGACGGAACAAGTGATCGGTAGACCACTTGTCGAAGACATCTGTTCCTACCTCTACGCAAGCGTTTTTCCCTCCACTGCGCAAGCTTCCACTGTCGCCACTTGCTATCATCCCGCTCTCGGGAGTAGCTGCACGGGAGGTCTAGGAAGCAAAAAAACCCCTAAAAAACCTCCGGTCGACCTTCCACATTCACATTACTTCTCCCATCCATGACCCCGGTCAAAGGGTTCCCACCAGCTTGGATCTTTTATAGTAGGGGTCTAGCAGCTCCTTTGCACGGAGGAGGGGGTTTATCAGCAAGCGGGTTTTATCGACTGTGTCATGGTGCGGTAAGTGGGGGTAGTGATCCGCAATAACGGTATTGTGTTTCTGGGCCTCTTAGCCATCTATAAACTTTTGAACCATCTTGAGCTCCTAGAGGGTCACCCAGATAAATCTTGGGATGGGTAAGATTTGGTCGGGGATCTCGGTATTATACCTGGTGCGGGATAAGTTTCTAAGGAAATCACCTGGGTGTCCTGCCGGACCCATAGGTTGGGGTTGGTGGGGTTGATGGGGGTGGCGGTAGGGTTTCCTGATTGGGGGAGCTGGACACTCTCCTGGCGGTTTGTAGGGACAAGGCACATTCTTCCGCTTCCTTTTTTAACGGCCCCCCCTCTTTTCCCCCTCGCAGTTGTCCTGGCCCTACAGTATCTTGCTCACGGCCGCCGATCGTGTGAACCCCTATGTTTTTCGGGAGTGGGGTGGGTGAGTTTTTGTATTAAGTAGGTAGGAATCATTATTTCTCACTCGTGTCTAGCTTCCAGTTTCATTCATACGGTACTGTACAAATCAACTTGATACCCTCCTCTCCTGACCGTTCTAAATACCGGTATGAATTATGGACCGTATGGATAGTGGCTCTAGTGCGTTGGCGATTCTTCCACTCTGGCGGCCCGGATTAGGTGGAAGTGATCGTTCCAGTTCCCCCGGTTTACCGACTTTTACTTGGGGCTCCAATTAACCGCTCCTTGAATGCACTGCCCCCAACATTGAGAGAGAGAAAAAAGAGGCCGTTCATATGATACACTCTGCCACGGCCACGTGAAGCTTGTATGACTGCCATGTCGGGGGTTGTGTGTATTTTCAGAGCTTGCTTGGGGTCGGCGGGCTAGACGCCCGAAGAGTTAGTTTTAGGCCAGGCAAGCGTATTCGTTGCTAACGAACCCCAGAGGAGACGTCAACATCTGGGCAACCGTTGGCTTAGGGGTGTGGCGGTTGGGTTTTAACGAGGGTGAACGAGAGACTTGGTATCATACGGGGGTCGGGATGGCACGGTTAATCTTGCTTTGCAATATTATGAGTGTCAAGGGGTTGGAAAGACGTATATAAGGTACATCTCTGCTTCGGCGCAGCCGATGAATTACTACAGCAGAATCGATCAGGGTTTCTTCGTGTGCAATGACAGATTTGCTAAGATGCACCGAATACTCAGCTATTTCAAGGCAGGGCACGTTTTCGAGGAGGTTCGGCAAGCACTTCACGAAGGAGGCCTATACCACGCATATTGTGACCGACCAGGGGGATATCGCGAGATACATACGGGAGGTTTCAAGATGGATGAGGACGATGACCGAGATCAGGACTCGGACTTGATACCTGATGATCTGGAAAAAGATATTAGGAAACAATCATGGGAAACGCTTCAAAGATATAAATCGGGGTAACAATACTGCGACCCCAAATCCCACGTTGAAATTCTGCGGGGGCTTCTGCTTGTCATTGGGTATCGCTGGGATCTTGGACAAAACCGTCATAGCTTAAAGAAAGAAAATTATGCGAAAAGTTGAAACGACCGGCGCGGACCTGGACAGTGTGCGCATCCAAACACTGCAGCGAATAAGGGACCAGCGGGGTAGTCGATCAAAACTTAGGATAGCGGTGCTAAGTGGGTATCCCATCTGGGGTAGTTGTAAACAATATCGGGGTTCGTACAGCAGAAACGACTTCCACTTGGGCCACACAACGAAAGACTTTTATTGATACGAGTAATAGCAATAAGGGAGAGGAATTAAAGAACTGAAAAGACCAATAGTATCGTGAACTGACAATGAATGACTTTAACAGAAATAGAACCAATCGGTAAAGGCAAAGAGAGAAAGATAGTAATTTCGACAGATGATCATGTATCTAATGAGCAAAGGAAATAAATGGCTTTATATCCAATAATCCTTCTCCCAGACATGTTACTAGCACATGCGCGATTTCTCTCTTCCCCCTATGCTATCTTCCTGCTTGCTTTACTGACACATTCCCAAGGTATGGAGTTTCGGGCCGAGGACGGGGTTCGGTAGGTTGCTGTTTGATCCTGATACGGCAAATATGCACGATCGGTGTAATGTGTTCGCACCGGGGTGCTAGTCACGCTTCCGGGTACAATAGGAGTAGCGCACAAGTTGATCTACAACCTATGGGCGTACTGCGCTAAGGGAGGCTCCAAGAGAAAGATATAAAGAATAGGGACTTGAAGAGATAACCGTTCAACCAAGTATATTAGAAATACTCTGTCCGTCGAAGTCTGCTGTTCCTCTAAGGGACTCAGTGGTCTTTAAATACAAGCTTTTCGTCCATGTCCTGCATGGGTGAGTTCCCATATGTTCCTAATTCAAAACCACAAATAAAACAAACTGAGTATCAAAGGATACTTGAAACCACAAGTAAAACAAACTGAGTATCAAAGGATACTCGAAACCACAAGTAAAACAAACTGAGTATCAAAGGATACTTGAAACCACAAGTAAAACAAACTGAGTATCAAAGGATACTTGAAACCACAAGTAAAACAAACTGAGTATCAAAGGATACTCGAAACCACAAGTAAAACAAACATAAAACAAATCCTTGAACCGAATGGACTGAACTCCAGTTCCAGTTACATTCCCCAAAACAAAACATAAAACAAATCCTTGAACCGAACAGACTGAACTCCAGTTCCGGTTACAATCCATATGAGGTTCGGTATGAAGCTAATGGTCGTGGAACATCTCTAAAACGGTAGGTGGTATGAGGCGTTTTGCTAGGGCGTTTCTGATCCTCCGAGGATGGGAAATAGCATGTGTGGTGAGCAGCCAAAAATGATGAATGTCCAACAGGTGGCCGTTATGGATTGAGGAAATCCACCATGCTCTGGCAGTATATATGGGGCCGACGGATCTAGACATTGGGAATATTTGTCCAGAGGGTGCAGTCCTTAGGTCATATTTGGAACTTATCGTTATTGACAAGGAGACATCAAGAATTCGACTAATCCACTTCACGCTTGAGGAATATCTTTTCCCTCCCAAGTATCCTCCCTGGTACCCATAGACCACTTTCACAGCACCATTGGGGTATCTAAATTATGAGATGCGAAAGGGGCTTCGCGTGAATAGCTTCCGCAAGCTCCAGGACTTCCGGGATATGCCGTCCCCCGAGGATCGTACTAGTATAGTATTCTTCTTTAAACAAGGGTTCGTCATGTAAGAGCGGAGGGCTCAGATTGCGCGGAATCGCTTGCTTTGAAGCTGCTCAAGATTTATGATAAACAATACATTTGCTCCCATGCTTTTCAGTCGCTCCAATCCGGTCCCCTATCACGGTGCAATTCCTTCCTCAATTACCGGTTTACACTACGTATGCTACTTCGGGATTGTTCAGATGGTAAAAACTTTAATAGAGATGAGAGGTTGCGATATCGGTTAAAGAGATTATAGGGGTTTTACGCCAGCCAGGTGGGCATCCCCGGAGGGGAAAAAAGGTGTAGTGAGACCGCTACCGGCACTGTACAGTACTCACTGGGTGCGATGTTAGTACCGACGAGCTACGGTGGGCCATGGTGGTACTCGTGCCTCAGCGCCAAGAGTGGTCGCCTTCCGGTATAGCCCCCCGGGCCCATAAAAGGCGTATTGTTGAAGCTACTTTCTACTCGAGCAAAGGAGCGGATACACCGCCACTCTGTTGACAACAAAAATTGCCCCCCCCCCAGTCACACTGATAAGGTTTCTTCCGTTTGCCATACTGCTCACGATATTAGCTTAAGTTTGGTTCTATATACGATGAATACTTCCACCGCAGGAGGAACGAATGCTTTCATCTAATCCCGTGAAACTTGCAATACTACCGACAATATAGGAGAGACTCTCCTATGTCTGATATCACTCATAGGTACCGTTGTCTTGCGCAATTGCCACCGTCATTCAAACACCTCAAGCTCTATGCCTTTTGTGCGCCCGACCGAGCTATTCCAAGACGGTAACCATTCTTGGCGCGGAGACACAAGAATACCGGTATTGTGGGCTGCTCTCAGTGCTCGTACTGTGCTGGTACGGTACCGGTAGAAATTAAAGGCCGGTGTGCAAATTGTACGGTACGATTTCCTTATCTTATGACCCATACAGTTGCGGCTCCGAAAGGAGGCACAGGTATGAGTCAGCTTGTGTTACTGGATAAGATATTTCATTCGTGTGAGGCAAAGGTTCTCACGTAACTCTAGAGGAGGTTTCATCCCATCGTTTCAGAAGCGATAGTGCAAGCTTGGAATATTGCAGCTATTTCGGGTCTTAAACTATTTGCCGCTCCCTACCAGCGGCTCTATCAAACGAGAAAGTATACGAACGCAAATATTTTCATGGTGGGGCCACTGCATGCAAGGGGCGATGTGGATCCCGACAAGCAAGACAATGATGGTCAAACACCGCTCGCGTGGGCTTGTCAGGGTGGGCATGAGGAGGTGGTGGAACTTCTGCTTGCAAGAGACGATGTCAATCCGAACAAGCCTGACAACGATGGTGAAACTCCACTCTCGTGCGCCTGTTATGGTGGGCATGAGGGGGTGGTGGGACTATTGCTCAAGAGGGACGATATCAATCCTGACAAGCCCGACAACGACGGCCAAACCCCATTACTTGCGGGCTTGTGGTTGTGGGTATGAGGGGCTGGTGGGGCTACTGCTAACGAGAGACGATGTCAATCCC
>LN890969.1:458673-475382 GCA_900010015.1 Tuber aestivum | reverse complement strand
GGACATGAGGGAGTGGTAAGACTGCTCCTTGCGAGGGACGATGTCAATCCCAACAAACCTGACAATTATCTTGTGTCACCACTCTCGCGGGCTTGCTACAATGGGTACGAGGGGGTGGCGAGGCTATTGCTCGCGAGGGGCGATGTCAATCCCGACAAACCGGACAACGATGGTCTATCACCACTCTTGTGGGCTTCTTATGGTGGGCATGAGGGGGTGGTGAGACTACTGCTCGCAAGGGACGATGTCAATCCCGATAAGCCGGACAACGAGGGTAAAACCCCGCTCTCGTGGGCTTGTCATGCCGGGCGTGAGGGGATGGTGAGACTACTTCTCACGAGGGACGATATCAATCCTGACAAGCCGGACAAGGATGGTCAAACACCACTTTTTTTGGCCTGTTGTGGTGGGCATGATGGGGTGGTGGGACTGCTGGTGGCTAGGGACGATATCAATCCGTGCAAGCCAGACAACAATGGTAATACACCACTCTCGGTAGCATTACGCGAGGGCTATAGGCAGATCGTAGCACTCCTCCCCCCTCCAACACCCACCAACTCTAGCGCGGATTAAGGTCTATGAGAAATTTGTCTTCATTCCCTCTCGACAGGGTCCTTCCTGCGCCGAGTCCTCATCAGCTTCCATATACTTACCTGCTATCAGCACATCTCACTCCCCTGCTCCAAACCACCTTGAAACTACCCGGTGTATCCACCGCCATTTCGTGGACAATCTTGCACTTTTCTCCCCTTGCCGCTTTTTTTCCTAAATTGAATGTTGCAGATTTTCCTAGGGATGTCTTTATCCTGGGTGAGAACCTTATCATGGACTTTTCCGACCTTTAATCTTCTTTGGCCTTTTGTACCCATTCTGGCCCTTAGCCAGGTGTGCTGCTATTATATTGAAATTCAAAAGATAGTGGCTTGTTATATATTACCTCTTCGGGAGTGTTTGTTTTTCCGCGCATCTGGGTTTGGGGCTTGTGTGATAATATAATTTATTTCTTACTTTCTTTGGGGCCAGAATTCTAATATCCCATGCTCACTACCAATTGAGCTTATCTCTGGCTAGTAATCTTGGAAGCGAGGGCGGCATGAAAAACAAGCTAATACTCCGCAGTCTCGAGTTCAATTTACTTTAGATACCCAGCTGAGGCCTATCGATCTCAATTATACTCACGAAGAGATTTTGTAGAAATAATTGGTAATTCCTCCCTTCTGATTGCCCTTTTTCTTCGATCCCTATTGTATAGCATGGAGGGAGATATTGCATGCAGGTCACAAGATGCTTACGACCATGACCCTCATTTTTTATTAAGTTAGATATGTGAGGAATATGCAGCAACTAGCCTCACCCTTTCCGGACATGAACTATGATAGCCGGGGTGAGAAATCACAGCGTGGACGAAACCGAAGGTGAGGTGAGGGGAGTCGTTAGTGCCTTCCTCAAGAGGTGCGGAAAGAAGATTAGATATGATACAAAGAAGAGAAGGCAACCCGCTCACACACTGTGGGACCGGTATGGTACCGGTATCATTATTCGTTTATAATTCTGGCCGGACCGATGGAGACTCTTCTAAATCGCCGTGAGGATCTACTGTAATCGCACATGATGAACCAGAATGGCAGCTTCAATACCTCGCTCTCCGGAATGGCGCCTGAAGAGTAGGGCAGGGTATCGGCGGTGGATCGCGTCTGCGCACCGAGCGAAGAAAAAAAAAGGGAGGCGACCAATGTTCACCGAGGGGGTAGCTCGAGCGACCTGCGGTAACTTTCCTCAGCGTTCGATTATTTGCGATTCTACAATAGCGCAGCGCAGCACTTGACAGGAAAACAATATCTCCCTAATTACTTCATACGAACCGCCAAGAGCTAACTTACTGGTAGAGGGATATAAACTCACGCGAGTTAGTCCAGGGGCAAGCGCTCGAGATACCCTCCCAGGTAGGCGAGCGCATTATTTTATTAAGTAGCTAGGGTTGCCCGAGTACCGGTACTTCGTACTCTTACAATGATACTGAGACATCAGGGTACTTGTACCAGCAGTGAACTCGGAATGGTTCTTGCCCAACTTGGCCGATCGGCAGGAGGTTCCGATACAGCTGCAGATCGCCAGCAATTCGCTAAACACTTTTACTCGCGGCACGAGAAGTCTGCTTGTGGCGATGCGTCGTGTAACGTGTTTTCTTGGCATGAGGAGTACCTCTATTTGGTGCGGCTCAATTGTGGAGACCATGCCTAACCCCACCTGAAGAAAACGAACCCCACTCTGCTCTGCCCTTAGGAAGGTGACGTCCAACGATTCTTGCGATAAACTACAGTGCTCGAGCCCAGTTATACCCCACTATGAGTACTTTACCGACACGACGCGGAGAATCAAGTCATAGCGGTGATCCGGACCGGTATGGTATATCCAATACCGGTACCCGTACCGATCATACCATGACCAACGATGTTCGTGGTAACGCGAATACAAATTTCGGAAACCTGTCAAACTGTTATAATAACACCATCAACGTGGGAGTAAGTGAAGAGTCTTTGAGGATCCAAGCATGGCTGTCGCCACTGGAACCCCAGAGAAGGCACCAGGATGTCAGTAATCGTCGGCTAGATGGTGTTGGGAATTGGGTTCTAGAGAGGAATGAGTTCGGGACATGGTACAAGAGTCAGGACGGCGCGGTTAATCCCACCTTGCTATGTTACGGGGGTCAAGGTGTCGGTAAAACGTATATAAGGTACACGAGTATTCTCCGGAACCTAGAAGAAATGCTGACAGTAACGAAATCAGTTCGTTAGTGATAGACACCTTGTGCGAGCAGACCTGTGGACAGAATGTGGCAGTTTTATTCCTCTATTGCGATTACCAGGCGCAGAAGGACCAATCGGCGGTAAACATCATAGGGACCCTTCTCAGCCAGTTTGCTTTGGGAGCTACGCAGATCCCGCCGGAAATTCAAAGCACATTTGAGTCGAAACAGAGGGGTAACAAAGGTATTCGATTTCCCGAAATGGTGAAATTATTCATCAAAACGATCGGTTCCATGGAGCGGGTATACATCTGCTTCGACGCTGTGGATGAATTACTCCCGCAGAACCGATCGGAGCTCCTTCGGGCGTTACGACAGATCACACGGGAGGCACCGAATGCACGGCTATTCCTTACGGGGAGGCCACATATTCGGGGTGAGCTCGACAAGCATCTAACGAAGGAGTCATATACCATGCATATTGTGACCGACCAGGCAGATATAGAGAAATACATTAGCCAAAAGATCGATGAAGATGATGATAGAGATCCGGACTTGATGCCTGATGATCTGAAAAATCATATCAAGAAAACAATCATGGGAAAGGCTTCGGAGATGTGAGTAGGAGTAACTCTATTGCAAGCGCGAATCTTAAGTTGACCTTCCACGTAGGTTTCTACTTGTCGCATTGAATGTCGGTGCTATCCTAGGCGGGACCACGGTAGCGATGAGGAAGAAAATGTTGCAAAGGGTGGCAACGACCGGAGTTGACCTAGACAGTGTGTATTCCCAGACACTGCAGCGAATACGGGAACAGCAAGGCGACCGAGCAAGGCTTGGGGTGGAAGTGTTGATGTGGGTATCGCATGCGGAGCGGCCGTTGAGTATTGACGAACTACGCTATGCCCTCGCAGTAGAGATGGAGTCTACGGATCTAGATTTTGAGAACCTTTGCCCACGGGATACAGTCCTAGGATCATGCTTAGGGCTTGTCATTGTTGATGAAGAGACATCGACAGTACGGCTAATCCACTATACACTTCAGGAATACCTTTCCCGTCACGAGATCCTGCCTTATGCCCACAAAACACTTGCACAGAGATGCTTAGCATATCTAAGCTATGAGAAAGTGAAGGGGCTTCCTGCCAATAAGTCCGCTCACCCCCTGGACATGCCCTTTCTCGAATATTCTTCCATATATTGGGGAAGCCATGCAAAAGCAGAACTTTCGGATTCTGCGAAATCGCTTGCTCTTGAGCTGCTCAAGCTTTACGGGAACCATATATCTGCTACTATACTTCTCGATCACGCTAATCCATTCGGTTATCCTCGTCCATTTCCCTCCTTGTTTACCGGTTTACACTGCGCATGCTATTTCGGAATTGTCCATGTCGTGGGGGCATTGATAGCGATAGGGGACTGTGATATCAATCAAGGAGATAGTACCGGTTTTACACCCCTCATATGGGCCTCTCGGCAAGGGAATGAAGGGGTGGTGCGACTACTACTCGCGAGAGACGATGTCATTCCCAACAAGTCGGACAACGATGGTAAAACCCCGCTCTCGTGGGCTTGTAGGGGTGGGCATGAGGCGGTGGTGAAGCTACTGCTCGCGAGGGGCGATATCGATCCTAACAAGCCGGATAGCGATGTTCGAGCCCCGCTCTGGCAGGCTTTTTATGGCAGACATGAGGGGGTGGTGAGGCTACTGCTCACGAGAGACGATATCAATCCAGACACGCCGGGGAACGATGGCCACTCACCACTCTCGTGGGTTTGCCTTAATGGGCTTGAGGGGATGGTGCGACTTCTCCTCGCGAGGGACGATGTCATGCCCAACAAATTGGACAGCTATGGTGAAACACCACTCACGTGGGCTTGTTATAGTGGGAATGAGGGGGTGGTGGCAGCACTGCTCGCGAGGAACGATGTTATTCCCGACAAACCAGACAGCCATGGTATTACACCACTCCTAATTGCTCGCAATTGTGGGAAAGAGGCGGTGGTGAGACTACTGCTAGCAAGGGGCGATGTCAATCCCTTGAACAACCACAGACCCTAGCGTAGGTTAAGCCTAGTCAGAAATTTGTCTACATTCCCTTTCCACACACTCCTTTCTGCACCGCACCCCCACTAGCTCGTGGATAATCTTGAACTGCTCCCCCTTTCGGCTTTTCCTAAATTCTATGTTTCAACCTCCCTTAGGAACGTGCTTCACCTTGGTCAGATCATTTTCTTGTGTTTTCCAAACCTTTAATCTTCTCTGATTTTGGCAGGCGTGCTACTATTTTATTCAGATTCTAAGGATTATGTCTTGCTATTCATTACCTCTCCAAAGACATGTCTTTCCACGCATATAGATTTTGTAATTATATGATAGTATACTTTGTTTCTTCCTTCCTGTGCCTTATCCTGGGGCTGTATCCTCCACTGGGCGTATTCATGCCGTTCGGTATGTTTTTTTCGCACCAAATCTTTACATTGCCCGTACTGCTCATGCCCCCCCAAATAAAAAAAGGATGAAATGAAATGAAAAGAGAAAAGAGCCAAGGCGCTATCCCGCTGCACTCCCCCCACTATCTCCCCCCACTATCTCCCCCGCCTACACCGGTCCCCCGATAGCTAAACGTGCGGACTCGGGTCACCAAGGTTGCATCGGCTACCGCTTTCGGCAGAAGTACTGGGATCGATGCACTGTTTTTTCCTCTTTAATCTTCTTCAATTATCCTTGTAGCTCGAGTATTACTGTCAATTGCCATGTTATCACATAAACTGATGGAAGGAATCACCCCATAGGTTCAATACCTCAAAAGAACATCTCGGGCAGGCCCGCTAGGGATATTGGTGCCGGGTGTCGATGTCTCTTGTCGTAGTGCTGGTAGTTCTCCTGGTAGGAGGGACTGGTAAATTAACCTTTTCTAATGGTAGCAGATTTTGGATTGGCAAACATGGCGAAATTCGGCGATGGTCAGACAGAGTACTAATAGTAAGGATTTCCTGGCGTTTGAGAAGGCAGGGGTGTCTGGTACGACATGCTTAGGGTAGTTTAATTTACTATGCTGTAATGTATCGTATTATATCATACACTCTACGGAGTTACGGCTCGCATCCAATTGCCCAGTGAGTGATAGATCATGAAGATTAGTGGCCTAAGTATCTTCTTGGCTCACAGGTATAAAATGATAGCGGTATCGATAGCGATGAGGTGGTGAGGGGAGGGGAGGGAGGGGGGGTGATGGCTTTCGGGACCATTCGTCAGTCCTAAGAGCTAGAGGCAGTGGGGAGAGACGAGGACAATTCCGGTTAGTGCGGAAGTAATCTTTGTTTTTCGGTTCTCGGGAGCGGCTGCACGGGGAGTGAGGAGTAAAAAATATCCAAAAAAACCTTCCTTATCCACATTACTTCTCCGTGCACGAGATTTCGTCTAGGGACTGCAACTAAAGGAGTTGCCAGACTTCGCTCTAAGGTGGCTTCCAAACAGTACCCAAATTGTGTCCGGTGTGTGGGGTCCTGATCCGCATCAAGGTAATTCCAGGCTTCTAAGGTAGTGATAAGTTAGTAATCAGTGTCGGGGTCCACGGGGGAGCCCAGATGTGACTTTGGATGAGTATGAGCTGACAGATATTAACATTTTGGTCGGGTAGGGTTGCTAAATACCAAAGCAACGAAAGAATCTAGGAGTTCATGATGTGGCGCTGTAGTCGGGTAATTGTAGGGTCTCGGCTCGCTGACCATGATGCATTGACCTAAGAGATATTTCTTGTTTGGGGATGAAATAGGTCCGGGATTGCATATACAGCTGCCTAGGAATATAAATCACTCACCGGTAATCTGAAAAAGCTGCATCCATTCACCCCGCTCTGTCATAGTTTCAGCTAGGCTTGGGCCCTGGCCGTATCGCATCGCACCCATGGAGCCTGGCCATTCCAACTCCTATGATATGGCACAAGTATTTGGCCGGACAGGGGTCGAGCGAAGGGTGATAGGGGCGCTCTATAGACAAGCATTTGACCAACCAGTGGTAAGTTACCTAGGACTTCGTTGGCCAAACAAGAATAATAGTAAGTCCTGACGGAGGGAGAAGCTGAGCCGAGCGGGCGGCATATATAGGGGTGTTCTCCAGTAATTTCTAAAACTACGAGTTTTCTCTGCGTTGGCTTCGGGTGCTGTGTCTGTACTTTACAATCGTACTTGGGATAAGCTTTGTCCAATCCAGGGTTGCGAATCACCCCCACCCACTTATCCACCGTGAAACTTTGATTCACATCACAGAACATTTGGGCTGAATCTTTGAATTTCTGAATTTATTTTGTTTTGGAGGTGAAGGATGATGCCTCTATTTACTGGCCAACGTATAGCTCATTATCTTGTTAGAAGGATGGGGAAGAGAGCTTAGAGATCCTGTTGAAGCGCAGATCTTTCCAATTGTAATTCACCACCGAGTGATGATTCATGTTTCAATTCTCCTTCTCCGCTTTTCTCTCCGCTTCCAATCCCTTCCCGGCATAGTCCAAGGGATACCTACATCCCGCAGACGATGGAAAATTGCCCCTTTCTCGTGGGACCTTAAGCTCAATCTTTAGGCTCCGCCGACCCGGACGAATAAAACATCCAGTTTTTCTGTTTTTGTGTTTCCAGGTTCAGGATATACAAGGTATAAAAGTATTCTCCGGAAAACGTAGGAAATTCCGGCATTAATAAAATTGGTTCGTTCGTTAGCGATAGACACCCTGCACGAGCAGACATGTGAACAGCACTTTCTTGTCTTGTTCCTCTACTGCGATCATCCGGCCCAGAAGAAGGAAGCCAAAGCCTTCACTTTCCGGACATGCTGAAGTGGTTCGTTAAAGCGATATGGAGCGGGTCTATATCTGCTTTGACGCAGTGGATGAATGACTTGTTGGAATTGGTGCATTTATTTTGTTTTCCTTTCTTGTTTGGATGTCTGGTGGTGCTGGCATGCGGCGAATGTGAAAGTGGGAATCTACGGAGGATAGGTATTCCTTTATGACACTGGGAATGAGTGGAAAATTGACGTTTCCGGGGAATTGCTATGGATGAGCGGCATAAAGGGAGAAGTCGATATTTCTGAAAGGGTTGAGAGCCAAAAGGGTTTTCTTCTATTATAAGAGGGTCGCCAGATGAACGAGAGGAATTTTTATGAGCGGCGAGGATCGAATGTCTATATCTATATGTTTACTTCCTACCCCTATATAAAAAAACTTCATTACTGCCATAGAACCTACCAGAGATCTTCGAGCGCCGCGACAGATTAGTCAAGATGCACCAAATACTCGGCAATTTCTTGCGGGCAGATCACATATTAGTGAGATCTCGAAAGATACATGCGCCAACAGACAGATAAGGATGATGAATGAGATCCAGACTTGATGCCTGACGGTCTGAAAAAGACTGTCTAGAAAACAGCTATGGGAAAGGCTCCCGAGATGTAAGTAGGAGCTACTCTATTGCAAACATGAATCTCATGCTGACACTCTGCAAGGGTTTCTGCTTGTCACTTTAAATATCGCTGCGATCGCGGACGGGACCTTAGCCCGAAGCAAGAAAATGCTGAAAAAAGCGGCAACGACCGGCGTAGGCTGGACAGAGAGTGTGTACTCCCGAACACTTGAGCTAGTGCAGGACAGCAGGGTGGCCGGGTAGGACTTGGGATGGAGGTGCTGATGCGGATATCGCATTCGGGGCAGCGCTTCCTCATTGGTGAACTCTGCCCAACTCACGCGGTAGATTGGAGTCGACGGGTCTGGACGCCGAGAATGTTTTTCCAGAGGATAAAGTCCTTGGGTGGGGTTTAGGACTCGTCGCTATTAAGGAGACATCAAGGGTTTAGTTAATCTATTTTGCTTGAACAAACATCCTTGGGGTACCTAAATTGCGTGAGAGTGAAGGGGCTCCCGGCGCATAGCTTCCGCGAGCTCCGAGACCTCCGCGAGATGCCTTTCTTCGAGTATTCTTCTTTATACTGGGGACGCCATGCGAAAGCCGAGCTCTTCGATTGTGCCTAATCGCTGATCTGGAAGCTGCCCAAGCCTTACGGTAAACAATAGATCTACCGCCACACTTTTCAACCACGCCAATCCAGTCCGTTATGCTTGTGCACTTCCTAAGTTATTTACCGGTTTACACTGCGGATACAACTTCGTGATTTTTCAGGTCGTGGGGACTTTGATAAAGATGAAGAGCCATGATACAAATCGAAGAGATTGTAGGGGTCTCACACCGGCCACGTAGAAATCTGGGGAGGGGAACAAAGGGGTGATGAGAATATAACTAACTAACTAGGTACGATGTCGGTCGCGGCGAGCTAGACAACGGTGGCCGAGACAACGATGGACTACCGGTATTGTGGGCTGCTACGGGGAAATGGTGGGGGGGTGAGACGGCTGCTGAGGGGCGATGTTAGCAGTTAGTCCAGATAAGACTGATAGGGGTGGGAAAATCCCACTCCGGTAGGATTCTTTTGGTAGGCAAAGCGGTTATTGTGTTAGAATGTACGATTTCCTCGGCATGGGACTTACAGGAGAATGGCGGTGACTCAGGAATGAGTCAGCTTGTATGACTCATAAGATATCTCCTTAGCGTGTGACAAGACTGCCGCGTCACGACGGAAGGGTATATGGAGAGGAGATTTCATCGTATTATATTAGAAGCGGTAGCGTGGGCTAGGGATATTGTTTTTGGGCCTTACACTTTATCCACCTCTTCTTACTACCAACTCTATCACGAGCCAGACCAGTAACTATAAGAACACCAATATTTTCATGGCGCGACTACTGCATGCGAGGGACAATATCGATCCTGACAAGCCAGACAACCATGGCCGATCACCACTCATGTGGGCTTGTAGGAGTGGACATGAGGGGGTGGTGAGACTACTGCTCACGAGAGACGATGTCAATCCTGACAAGCCGGACAAGAATGGCCGATCACCACTCATGTGGGCTTGCCGTAGTGGGCATGAGGGGGTGGTGAGACCACTGCTCGCGGGGGGCGCTGTAGATCCCGACAGGGGGGACAACGATGGTCGAACACCGCTTATGTGGGCTTGTAGGGGTGGGCGTGAGGAGGTGGTGGGACTACTGCTCGCGAGAGACGATGTCAATCCCGACAAGCCGGACAACACTGGTCGATCTCCACTCGCGTGGGCTTGTTGTAAGGGGCATGAGAGGGTGGTGCGACTACTACTCGCAAGAGACGACGTCAACCCCGACAAACCGGACGGCTGTCTTGTATCACCGCTTTTGTGGGCTTGTGTTGTTGGGCATGAGGGGGTGGTGAGACTACTGCTCGCGAGGGACGATGTCGTTCCTGACAAGCCGGACAAGGTTGGCCAAACACCACTTTTGTTGGCTTGTTGGGGTGGTTTGGGGGGGTGGTGAGACTACTGCTGGCGAGGGACGATATCAATCCTAGCAAGCCGGACAACAATGGTAATACACCACTCTCGTTAGCATTGCGTAAGGGCTATAGCCACATCGAGGCACTCCTCTCCCCTCCAGCGGCCATGAACCCTAGCACGGATTAAGATCAATCAGAAATTTGTCTTCGTTCCCTCTCGACACAGCCCTTCCTGCGTCGAATCCCCTTCGGTTTCCATATACTTACCCACTATCTGTGCAGTTCCCTCCCCGGCTCCAAACCACCTTAAAGTTGCCCGGTATATCCGCCACCATTTCATGGACAATCTTGCACTTCTCTCCCCTTATCTGTTTTTCTAAATTGTATGTTGCAGATTTTCTTACGGATGTGTTTCTCCTAGGTAGGAGCTTTATCATGGATCTTCCCAACCTTTAATCTTCTTCGGTCTTTTGTACCTATTCCGGCTGTTATCTAGGTGTGTTGCTGTTATATTGAGATCCTAAGGATCATGGCTTGCTATATATTACCTCTCAGGGGGTGTTCGTTTTTCCGCGCGTGTGGGCTTGGTGCTTGCGTGATAATATACTTTGTTTCTTTTTTTTTTGCAGTAGCATTCTAACATCACATCTCCACCGCCAGTCGGTCTTATCCCCAGTGGATAGTGATGGAAGTGCGGGTGGTATGAAAGACAAAGCAATACTGTTGACTCTAGAGATATATTTCCTTCCGACACCCAGCCGAGGCCTAGCCATCTTAACTATACTCACGAAGAGATCTCGCGCAAATGTTTCGTAACCTTTTCCTCTCTAATTGCCGGGTTTCTTCGGTCCATATTATGTAGCATTGTAGGAGACTGAATCACAAGAGGATTACCACTATGACCCTCGTTTTCTATTACATATGAGGGATGTGAGGCCATTAATCTCATCCATTCCGGACTTGAGCAATCTTCCACAAATGGCGCCGTGGGAGCACGGCTGTGTCTTGGTCTGCATTGCGCTTCGCGTGTACTCAGCACGTATATGATGATATAAATGGCTAGCCGCCGTTCATGGAAGGAACAACACACTTCTCTACACCTCCGATCAGACCGACAAACTGTGCATGCCCACCACCACCATCAGTATAATATTTTTTCTGTATTAAATTTCACCATTGTCTGTAGTGCTCGCGCCTGCTACTCCCGTAGAACAATTAAGGAAAAGAGAAAAAAAGAGAAAAAAACCTGTACTCCTCTCTATTCTTCCCACCGGTTTCCCCCCTCTCGCGGGTTGCACGGTGGGGAGTGATGGAGGTCGGGGTCCCCATCGCCATACCCGCTACCACCGATGGTGGAATCCTTAGAATCGGTGGACTTCCTGTATTGTTTATCCTTTCCGTGGGGCTTTTTCTTCTTCCTCATCTTCTATCTCTCATGGTTGTGTTCAAATAGTCCCGCCCGTTCCCGTCAACTTATAGAAAGGATCGCCTTGTTAGGCACAATAACAAAAAGTTGTGTCTTGTATTATAGAATCTGGTGCTGTGTATTGATATATTTTTACCTAGAAGTTTAGTGCCACCGGAGGCGCTGATGAATCAAGCTTTATTGTCTCTACCAGACTTTGGGTCGCCAACATGCCAAAATTCCTAGATGACTAGTCAGAATGCTTCCGACAGAACGCTTACGGATAGGCTTTCGTAGAATACGAGAATGGTAGTCTGCGGGAGAGTACTTCTGAGGAGGATTTCCGATATCCTCACATGTATCGCTGAGGTAAATTGTATACTTGATCGGGCAAAGAGAGGTTTTCTTTCCTCCTATGAAAAGCACGTGTACAACCCCGCACATCGCTTACAATCTCGCCGAGATCCTGGGTGCTCCTCTCTACTACCCCGCTGCCTGTGCTAGGTAAATTTACAGTAATTTGTTGTACTTTGTTGTCATGTATTATATTATACACATGTGGACTGCCGTTTCGCATCCTATTATCCGGCGGTGTAGAAAGTGAGAAATGGAAATTTAGGCGCCTGGGTTGGGGGGGGGGGGCGTATGAGATTATCCTGGTGTGTGGATTTCTATACCCGGTATTGATAGAGATATCTATAAGATAGTGAAGTGCGGGAGGGTAATATATAGTAGGCGGGAGTGCGGTTCTTATTTATTTTTTTCTGTTGACCGGAGTACCCCCACAGGGGGTTTTGGAAAAAACCAAAAAAACCCAAAGCACCTTCCCCATCCATCTTACTTCCCCATGCACAAAATTCTTTGATAGTGCCAGAGCTACGGGAATCAACGCGCTTCGCTCTAGGAGGGATTTCCAACAGCACTCGTATTGGATATGATAGAGGGCTATGGCATACAAGGGGGGTGGTTATTTTGCATCAATGTGGTTCTCTACCACTTCGTCAGCGATAAGCTCCGCAGCCAGTTTCGGGCCCCGAGCGGTAGTCCGGGCACAACCTCGGACGGGTAATATTAGGCCCAGGCCGTATTTGGGTCCGCCGGGGGTGTGAATTATGATGCCCGGCAACAAGGCAAACCCTGGAATTCAGAAGGTGATGGTAGGCTCTTAAAATATGGTGCATTGACCTGAGCGATATCTCATTTTTCTGAAAAAAAGGTTTAAGGACTACACCGTGCAGATACCTGGGACTGTAAAGCGCGCGTTGGTAATCTGTTAAAACCACCTTTCAGTGACATCATTCTCCCGCGGTATGGGTTTGCTCAGAGTCCTGGTCCTATCGTTTCATACCAATGGCGCCCGATCGTTAGGGCTCCTATAACAAAAGTACTTGATTCGAACCACGGTACTGTACTGTGGTAAACATTGCCTTTTCCACTGTATCTAATCTGATGATCCACCCGATGTAAATCTGTTGGGTCTTGGATAGGGACTCACTCGCTCAAACACCGTGGTACCGGTACCGGTAATACACGGCATCGTTTGCTCGTTTATAATTTTAGCCAGACTACGGTAATTAAGGCTCTACTGTACTCGCAGAATCGCACACGATGAACGAGAATGTCAGGTCCAAAAACTCCGCGTCCCGGAAAGGGGAGGAAATTCCCTGTAGGGCAGGGGACCGGCGGTTAGGCGGGTGCGCGGGGCAAGCGGAAAAGAAAAAGAAGAGAAGGTAGCTGCCGACCGCAGCTGAGGGGCAACTTGAGCGATTTCCGGTACAGCAGCGTCCGATTACGCGGGATTCTCTGCAACAGCGCAACGCAGCACTTGAGAGGAAAACGATATCCCCCCGATTATTTCATACAAAATACCCAGAACCACGGGTAGGGGAACAAGAACTCATGAGAATTAATCCGGAGGCCAGCCCTCGGAATGCCCTCCGGGGTACCATAGGTGGGTGCATTCTTTATTAAGTAGCCCGGGTTACTCGAGTACAGACTCTGCTCTGGTAAACCGGATAAATATCTGTACCAGTAGGTAAAAAGCTATGTCTACTAGCGACCGGTAGCGAAAATTCTAAGCGATCCTTTCTACAGGTGGTGGGCCGGGAGGTGGTATTATTATGTACTTGTACAAGTGAGACGCAAAAAGTGAGCGGGCAAGAGCAATTTAGCGCAAAAATAGCAGATTTCACACTAAGATATTAACACCAGAGAAAATTCACAAAAACACTCTCCATAGAACCACTAAAAACAGTAGGAGCATCGTTTTCTATATGCAAATATTTGCTCAATTCCCAACTTCTCAATAGTGGTATGCAGTTGAACTTTGAAATTCCGCCAAGACACCACTATTGAGAAGTAGTTTTACCACCAAAAATCTCAGTCTTGGCGTGATTTTGAGGAAAGTTTTGTTTCATATCGCGACTACTCTTCAGATAATTTAAATTCATTCAAGGTCACAATAGAAGCCAAATAGCCTACATATTTTCTAAGCATTCTATGAGCTTACCCTATTTTTAATTCAAGTATTGGTGGTGGAATAAGTGCACAAAAATGGCTACTTTTGGTGTAAAATCGCTTCTGCCCACTCACTTTTTGCGTCCCACCTGTATCTTATCGGTCGGGCTACCATACACAATATGGCAACAAGTAGGCGGTCGTAGCCTGTGAAGTTGCGGGGCACGAAAAGCATTTGGTAATGTATTCTCCGATCAATTCTAACACACAAGGCTTTCCCCACGGTGGGTTAGGGTACGTGGTGATTCATGAAGTATTCAGGCGATTGGCGCCTAGGCATGTTCTAATAGTGTTAATAGTGCAAAGGTGTCTGAATACTTTATAAATGGCTAGGTACTGTACCACCAGCGCCAGGGTACAGTGTGCAGGGTAAAATACTAGGATATCAGGGCGTGCTGCACGGTACGAGCACTCGAAATTGTTCTTGTCCAACCAGTCCTATCCATGGGGCGTCGTGATAGAGGTAATTTGTATGCGTGACGGCTAGAATTCAATAGCACCTTTACCCTGCTTGTGGGGACGCAAAGGTGGTGTAACGTCTTTCCTTGGCGTAAAAAGTATTGGCTGGGGTTCAGTTGTGCAATGGGTGCCTAACTCCACAGGAAGGAAATGAACCCCGCTCCGCTATACCATAGGGAAAGAGAGTGCATCAACCTCTACGATAAACAACAATAAGGTCATACTCTTGTCTTTTACCGAACCATATTCACCATGAGTACCTTACCCACACGATGCGGAGAATCGAGTCATAGCGGTCAGCTAAGCCGATATAGCGTATTCAATACCCGGGCCGACCACACGATGACCAATAGCGTTCATGGTGACGGGAATACGAACGTTGGAAACCAATCGAACTGCTATAATAACACAATCAACGTGGGAGTGAATGAAGAGTCTTTGAGGATTCAAGCGTGGCTGTCGCCACTGAAGCCCCAGAAAAGGCATCAAGTTGTCAGTAATCGTCGGCTTGATGGCGTTGGGGATTGGGTTCTAGAGAGAAGCGAGTTCGAGTCATGGCAGGAGGATCAGGACGGCTCCACCAATCCTACCTTGCTATGTTATGGGGGCCAAGGGGTTGGCAAGACATATATAAGGTCGGGGTGTATTCTCTAGGGGTCATGAAGAATGCTGACAAGGAACGAATAACAGTTCATTGGTAATAGACACCCTGCGCGAGCAGAGCTATTGGCAGAACATTCCCGTTTTATTTCTATATTGCGATTACCAGGAGCAGGAACACCAGTCGGCGGTGAATATGATAGGGAGCTTGCTCGGCCAGGTTGCTTTGGGATCCACGCAGATTCCAGCAGGGATTAAGAGTTCTTTTGATTCGAAACAGCGGGGTAGCCAAGGTCTTCGGTTGCCGGAAATGGTCAGGCTATTCAGCGAAACGATCGGTCCCATGGAGCGGGTATACATCTGCTTCGACGCTCTGGATGAATTACTTCCACCGAATCGAGCGGAGCTTCTCCGAGCACTGCGGGAGATTATGCGGGATGCGCCGAATGCCCGGCTCTTTCTTACAGGGAGGCCACATATCCGCAGGGAGCTGGACAAGCATATCACGGAGAAGGCATATACAGTACATGTCGTCGCCGACCGGGGGGATATCGCGAGGTACATAAGCCAGAAGATGGATGAGGACGATGACCGAGATCCGGACTTGATGCCGGATGATTTGAAGGGTGAGATCGAGACAACAATTATAGGAAAGTCTTCGGAGATGTAAGTAGGAGTGACTCCACTGCAAGCACGAACCCCCCGCTGACACTCCGGAAGGTTTCTGCTTGTCGCATTAAATATTAGTGCGATCCTGAGAGAGACCACTGTAGCGAAAAGAAAGAAAATGCTGCAAAAGGTGGCGACGACTGGTGTAGACTTGGAAAGTGTGTACGCGCAAACACTGCAGAGAATAAGAGAGCAGCAGGGTGGCCGATCGAGGCTTGGGATGGAGGTATTGATGTGGGTATCCCATGCCGAACGGCCGCTGCGGATTGAGGAACTACGCCATGCCCTTGCGGCAGAGATGGGGTCTACGGATCTAGACCTCGAGAACCTTTGCCCGCAAGACACAGTTCTGGGGTCATGCTTAGGGCTTGTGGTTGTTGAAACGGAGACATCAACAGTACGGTTGATCCACTACACACTCCAGGAATACCTTTCTCTCCCCGGTATCCTCCCCGGTGCCCACAGAACACTGGCACAGTCATGCTTAGTCTTTTTAAATTATGCCAAAGTGAAGGGGCTTCCGGCCGATAAGTTTCCCAACCCCCCGGACATGCCCTTTCTCGAATATTCTTCTTTATATTGGGGAATCCATGCAAGGGCGGAACTCTCAGGCAGCGTGAGATCGCTTGCACTGCAGCTGCTCGAGGTTTATGATAACCACATATCCGCCACCACACTTTTCCAGCATACCAATCCCTCCTGCCGTTTGAGCTCACCTCCTTGCTTGTTCACTAGTTTACACTGCGCATGCTATTTCGGGATTGCTCAGGCTGTAGAGGCCTTGATAGAGGTGAGAGGGTGTGATATCAACCAAAGAGGTAATGGAGGGTTTACACCGGTCATGTGGGCTTGCTGGCAGGGAAATGAAGATGTGGTGAGACTACTGCTCGCCAGGGACGATGTCATTCCCGACATGGCGGACAACGATGGTAAAACAGCACTCTGGTGGGCTAG
>LN890969.1:438675-451868 GCA_900010015.1 Tuber aestivum | reverse complement strand
GTAGAACACCACTCTGGTGGGCTAGCTGTAGTGGGCGTGAGGAGGTGGTGAGACTGCTGCTCACCAAGGACGCTGTAGATCCCGACAAGCCGGACAACGACAGTCGAACACCACTCATGTGGGCTTGCAGGGGTGGGAGTGAGGGGGTGATGGGACTACTGCTCGCGAGAGACGATGTCAATCCCGACAAGCCGGATAACATTGGCCGAACACCTTTATCATGGGCTTGTTCTGATGGGCATGAGGGGGTGGTGCGATTACTACTCATGAGAGAAGATGTCAATCCTGCCATGGCAGATAGTGATGGTCGACCTCCATTCACGTGGGCTTGTATAGGTGTGAAAGAAGGGGTGGTGAGACTACTGCTCGCGAGAGACGGTGTCAACCCCGACAAGTCGGGGAACGATGGTCGATCGCCACTTTCATTGGCTTGTTTTCATGGGCATGAGAGCGTGGTACGGCTTCTACTCGCGAGAGACGATGTCAATCCCGACAAGCCCGATAACAACCTTGTATCACCACTTTCGTGGGCTTGTTTTGTTGGGCATGAGGGGGTGATAAGACTACTGCTCGCGAGGGATGATGTCATTCCCGACAAGCCGGACAAGGATGGCCAAACACCACTTTTGTTGGCTTGTTGGGGTGGGTTTGGGGGGGTGGTGAGACTGCTGCTAGCGAGGGGCGATATTAATCCCAGCAAGCCAGACAACAGTGGTAATACACCACTCTCGGTAGCTTTGCGTGAGGGTTATAGGCATATCGCGGCACTCCTTCCCTCTGCATCAGCCACAAACTCTAGCGCAGATTAAGATCAACCGGAAATTTGCCTTCATTCCCTCCCGAGGGTTCTTCCTGCACTGAATCCTCGTCAGCTTCCATATACTTACCTGTTATCTGCACATCTCCCTCCCCTGCTCCGAACCACCTTGGAATTGCCCGGTATATCCGCGGCCATTTCGTGGACAATCTTGCACTTCTCTCCCGTTATCGCTTTTCCTGAATTGTATGTTTCAGATTCTCTTAGGGATGTGTTTCTCCTAGATGGGAGCTTTATCATGAATTTTCCCAATCTTTAATCTTTTTCAGCCCTTTGCACCTGTTCCGGCTGTTAGCCAAGCGTACTGCTGCGATATTGAGATCCTAAGGATCATGGCTTGCTATATATTACCTCTTCGGGGGTGTTTGTTTTTCCGTGCATGTGGGTTTGGGACTTGTGTGACAATATCCTTTATTTCTTGACTTTTTTTTGCGGTAGAATTCTAACATCCCATGCCCACCACCAATTGGTCTTATCCCCAGCGGATGATGGTGGTATTAAGGGCGGTATGGAAGATAAAGCAATGCCGTGGAGTCTAGAGATAGATTTCCTTCCAATACCCAGCCGAGGCCTGCCGACCTAACTATACTCACCAAGAGATCTCGTGCAAATGTTTGGTAATTCTTTCAATTCTTTCCTCTCTAATTTCCGGTCTTCTTCGACCCCTGTTATACAGCGTCGTCCGAGGCTATGAATCACAACACGCTTGCCGCTGTGACCCTCATCTTCTATTACCTATGAGAGATATGAGGTCACTAGCCTCACCCATTCCGGACATGGACTATTTTAAGCAAATGGTCCCGCTGGGGCATGGCTGTGTCTCATTCACCTCATATTACATTTTTCCGTACTAGATCTCACCATCACCCGTACTTCTCGTGCCCGCTGGTCTCGTGGAAACATTAGAAGGAAGGAAAGGAAAAGAAGAGAAATAATCCTGTACCTCTCTCTCATTTTCCCACCGTTTTGCCCCCTCTCGTAGGTTGCGCGATGGTGAGTGACAGAGGTCGCAGTCCCCACCGCCGTAACCGCTAGTGTCTGTGGTGGAAACCATAGAATCGATGTACTTATATTGTTTATCCTGTCCGCGGGGGCTTTTTCTTCCTCCTCATCTTCTATAGGTCCCATGGTTGTGTTCGAGTAATGCAGCCCGTTGTCGTCTTATCATTCCGGTTTATAGAAAGAATCACCCCGTTAAGCACAATAAGTGAAAGTTGTATCTTGGAATATAGAATGTGATGCCATGTACTGTTTTCCTTTTCCCTAGAGGTTAGCGCCACCGGAGGTGCTGATAAATTAAGCTTTATTGTCTCTATCAGACTTTGAGTCGCCGGCATGCCAGGATTCCTGGATGGCTGGACGGAATGCTTCGGACGCAGTGTTTACGGACAGGTCTACTAGAATGTGAGGAGGATGGTCTGCAGGAATCCTTCTAAGGGGGATTCACGATATCCTCACCCAGATTTCTAGGGTTAATTGTATGAGATTTTCTTTCCCCCTATGGCTGATAAAATTCGAGATCGCTAGGGCGCCGTGAAAAGAACGAGTGACTGGCGATGATTCAACACAAACGCCAAGCGCTGACTAAAACAACGATCGCACAAGTAGGGGTGGGGAAAACTCTTCACTATTCTCTGTCTCTCTCTCTCTCACGCGCAACTCTCACAACTCTCCCTATCCTATCGCGTACAGAACTAACTAACGGTAAAGACAGGAGTATATATCCATCGAGCGACAACCAACAAACTTCCATACCCCCGAGCGACAAAATTCGGTACCCCCCCCCACCAGGTAAGTCCCCCGTACACGGGAAAAAGCTGACTAACAAAGGAAAGACAAACTCCAGGGCTTCGCTCAAGCCTTTCGCCTTTCCTTCCGCGCCTTTCTTCCACCGGCACTTTCCTTCCACGCCTTTCTTCCACTGAAGCGCTTGCCCAGAAAGCCAGAGCGCGCTTCCGTAAAACTAACTAAAGAAAACTAACCAGCGTGTGAACAGGCAAACCACCGTCCGGACGAACGAACGACCGAAAGAACGAGCGAACAAACAAAAGAATGAACGAATGGACAAGCGAGCGAGCAGCAGGGATGAAGGAAGGAGGGAAGTGGGGGAGGGGAGAAGGAAGAAGGGAAAGCTGGGGGGGGGGGGTGTGGAAGAAACAGTGATCATGGCGAGCAGCATCTCACAATTTTCAACAGTGGCAAGCACGTGTACAGTACGAACCCCCCCATACCTTACATCTTCGCCGAGATCCTGGGTGCTCCTCTCTAGTTGCCGGCTGCCAGTGCTAGGCAAATTTACAGTAATTTGTTGTACTTTGTCATGAATTTTATTATATACTGTACATGTGGACTGTCGTTTTGAATCCTATTGTCCCGCCGCGTAGAAGGTGAGAAATGGAAGATGGGGTGCCTGGTAGTCTACGACCTATGAGATTATCTTGGTGTGTGGATTGCCAGACCCGGCATTGATAGAGATATCTATAAGGTAGTGAAGTGTGGCAAAGTAATATATGGTAGGCGGGAGTGCTGTTCTTATTTTTTCTGTTGACCGGAGTGGCCGCCCAAAGCACCTTCCCCATCCATCACACTTCCTCATGCATAAATCTTTTTGCAAGTGCCACAACTACGGGAATCAACGTGTGCTTCGGTCCAGGGCAGCTTCCTAACAGCACTCATATTAGATATGATAGAGGGCTGTAGCATACACGGGGGTGGTGATTTTGCGTCAATGTGGTACTCTACCGCTTCGTCAGCGATAAGCTCCGCAGCCAGTTTCGGGCCCCGAGCGGTAGTCCAGACACGACCTCGGATGGGTAGGAATGGGCTTAGGCCATATTTAAATCCGGTGGGGGTGTTTTTATTTTTATTTTTATTTTTTAATTCATATGCTTATTGATTCCGGTTCAAAAACGTACATGCACCTCGCAGTATGGCAATAGAAAAAACCTTAATTCCAATGCAACAACATCAAGGAAACATAACCAACACAGCAGTATCTTCAAAGCAGAGCAAAATAGCCTGTGGCATCGCCCACAATGACTGACAAAGTAAAGTAAAAAAATCCCTCCCATAGGTACTAGCCCTAATTGGCAGAAGACACAAGTAAAGAAAACCTATACTATTCTAACACACAGGTGCCCCTGGGCACTGAAACAAGTAAGGAAAATAACAACAGCAAAAACTCAGGTAGATGGTTCCTAAGGATGCGACCGTACCAAACTTTGAATCTCTTGAACACAGCTCTTGCCAAAGTGTAAAGAATAAAAGTAAAACAGTAAAACTTAATATCGTTAAGCTCAGGCTTATCTCAATTAAAGTCTCTCGAGAGGATGTTGATTGTGTCAGAGTAGGAGAGTTCTCATATAATCTTTAAGTAGTCAGACTTATACCAAAAACTCCCCCGTCAGGTTACCCCGGTCAACATGAGTATGCCCTTCTCCATAAGGGTTGCTCCGGCACCATTACTGTGTCCCCGAAGGGCCTAAGGTGTTAGCGCACTCTAGCAGAATTCTCCTATATGCACATCAGTTCATGCGAGATGTTTACCAATACACCTGCCAGAGTGAAAACCTCTGCGCATCGGTGTCTTGTCAGTGGCTAACTGTCGAGATACCTAGGAAAGCTAACTAAATGACTCTCTTCCCATTGTGCTATGATATATGCAAGCACCCATAGACATCAGCTATCTTCCGGTTAAGTTCTATCTATCTTGATTGCGACCTTAGAAGGTCTACAATGCTCCCGCGGAGAGCTGCGGCGGCGGCGGAACCCGTGGGCGCTACCCATGATCCCTTACCCTTGACACACCACTCACCGTGATAAGTATCATGCTATTAGAGTCCTCAAACAACCCACAAAGAGCCTACGGCAAAGGGGCACGTATAGGCTTGATTGGCGTAAAACCTTCCCAGATATCTCTGGCACTACCCGTGACTACTCTAGCGACCCTTCCAGATAGGTCACGCTAACTCCGTCAGTTTTGGTCCATTTTACTTCCTTCTTTTTGGAGAACGTACCTGACCTTCTCACCTTCACCCACTTATATATATATCCTGTGAGCAGCTTCCGGTTGGACGGACGGCAGCGACGTATACAGTGTTATGGACATGTCTTCATGAACTCCATTTAACTAGTAAGACGGCAACTCCACCCATTTTGGCCCATGACGCCCGGGACGAACCCTGGGGCCGCAGGTACCTGTTAGGAATAATTCTACCAAGTTACAGCTTGTTCGGAGCACTATGGCTCCTCCCGTAGCCTTCCGATCAAAGTGCAAACAAGTGTCCGTCAATTGTCATTGCGTAACAAACAATCCTAACATTTCCCGAAATTCTTCCGAGAATGTTTCAGACGGAAGGTAGGGTAATAGTGTCCCAAAGGTACGGTAAGTATGTCCATGGTGACATGAAACCAGTCTCCATGGTAGGGTAACGTGACTTCCTTAGACATGGTAAACTCACCCGGCCCTCTGTCCTATGCTTAGGCCAGAGTGGACATTGTCACGTTACTACCACTACTTAGGTACACCATTTTCATTAGTACCTTCTGTTCTTAGAGATATCCTGACCATCAGATATCCCTTGGATATGTGCCTGCTGTCACAAACTGTGACTAAGCAAGGCAGATTTCACATAGCTCAGATTTCCGAGTTATAGATATGTTGGGATTTCACATAACCCACATTAGTGTACTATAGGTTATGATGTTTACCTGTTCGTGACTCATAGTTGTGAGTCACACGATGTTATGATTTTCGCACATGACTCAACTTATGAGTCATGGGTTTCACTCAGGTGACGCGAGTTGGGCACCTGACAGGGTTATTATGTTTTGATTGGTTTTAGGCATGTTGCGCAGCGACTCATAGGAGTCATCTGATGGATTTTACATGACTCATGATTATGAGTCACAGGGTTCGCGTGACGCGAGGTATGAGTCACGCCAGGTGAAGAGCTACTATATAAAAGGGTCACTAGGACCCCAAGTATTAGCTCTTTACACGTTCTTCTTGTTTATTTCCTACCTTTTAAGTTATTATCAATAAAACCTACCTTTACGCTCTTTAAGATTTATCTTAAGAAACCCAAGAATTGTCTTTCTTCCCACGAGAGGAGATTATGTCCTAAGCGAGGACTAAGGAGAGAATAAGGAGATAGGCGCAAACACGGTAGTAGTCATAGGACTGGACTATTGGGATCGCGTAGGCACGGCCCTGAGAACTATCACCTTTCAGAGAAGTATCGTTACCTGTCGCCAGGTCCTACCCGGTAGGATTCTTAACACCTGCATACCCGCCTAGTCTACCATCTGACCTTTGGGTCTTATGTATGGGCATAGACATAGGTTACCATAGCTCTATAACGTAGGGTCGTTACTAGTGTTGTTCACGAGCCAGCTCGAGCTGAGCCCAGACCTGGAGTCGAGCCGGCTCGGCTCGAGAGACCCCTAGACTCGAGGGCTCGAGCCCAGGTCACACCCAGACTCGAGGACTCGAGCCAGGCTCGAGCCGCCAAGAGCCTTGAGTCTAAAGTGGCCACGATACCTCTACACACTGCCATTATCACTCAAATCAACCAAAAATTGTATATAGCAACTTGAAAACAAATACAACTAGCCAAATGACCTTCCCACTATCCCCGAGTCCAATTCCTGACTCGAGTCGGCTTGTGGACCCCTGTTCGAGCCGGCTCGCACCAAGTGACCACCTAGGCTCTAGTCCACTTCGAGCCGGCTCGAGCCTAATAACCACCTAGGCTCTTAGCCCCCCAGGCTCGAAGGGCTTGAGCCCGGCTCGGCTCGAGTCTGGCTCGAGTCCGCTCGGCTCGTGCACAATACTAGTTGGTACACTCAGACAAATGAACAAGCTGACGAAGCCAACCATGAAGAGGAGGTGGAGGGCGAAGCAGTGGTTGCTCGAATAGCAGGAATTTCGGGCATAAAGCCCGTTGCAGTAGAGATGATGTAATTAGCTAACTGAAGTATCAGGTCAGCTGAGGAGCACATGAGGGCATCAGGACCAAGGCTGTCAATGCCCTGAAGATCGGCTTCACACTGCCTAGCCTTAGCTGAACAAAAGAGAATAGCATGTTCAAAATGTTCCTTGTCCTCTTTGCAAAAAGGACAGAATGTAGGTTTGCCGCTGGAGTACCAGGACCTGTGGATGGCCAGGTAGCTCTTACCTGACCACATGTGATGGAGACGGCCTGCTACAAACCTTGGGAGGCCAATGGAGGGGTGGGGGGTGGTTGAGGGTACACACCAGTAGGGTGCCCGGGGTGGCCTGGACCTTGCCCATCGCACTAGCATGGATCCTTTCAGTTTGTACTTCAGAGCGTGATATGAGGGGGAGCCTCAGGTTTTATAACTCTGGGGTGCAATTAGGTGAGGGAAGGCCAAAGGGAGGACAGCCAGCAAAAGGAACTTTATCAAGTGCATGGCCAAATCCAGTGGGAGGTGCTTGTAGTTAGAGGAGGGGGTGGATGATCAGAGCATAGGTATAGCACACCGTTTAAGACCCCTGAGCAGAGAATGATTTGAGGGAGCCCTCCACTTGTCCCAGGTTGGTACCCCAGGATGGAGGCAAGCTGTGGTGGGATTGACAGAAGGAGGGGAGCATGCCAACCTAAGAGCAGCAGCCCTTCGTTTGTGCAGCACAAACTCTCCAAGCAGAGGGATGGTGGCCTCGCAGTGGAGTGCCACAATAGGGATGGAGGAAAAGCAGTTGGTCACCCATTGTAGGATCCGGTGCTAGAAACAGTCAAGCTGTCTAAGTATGGTGGTCTTGGGGGTAAAAAAGTCACCCCCGAAAGTAAGAATAGGAAGCAGGAGGCCTACAGTGAGCTTGCCATTGTACCACGGGGATAGACCTGTTAGGCGGCAGCCAATTCTAAGTAAGGCGAATTGTAACTGGGGCCAATTAAGTTTCTCGGAGAGTGGTCAAGAAAGCTTGTAACAAAAGTAGGTATCAAAGTATAACGAATATATTGATAAGATCTCTTCTCCGTTCGCTGATGATTCTGAAAGCTAAGGAGGCACCTCGATATTTATATTCCACGTCTGGGTGGTCGCGGGCTACGTCTATCTTATACCAAATAATGTACCTTTTGCATTTTCCTACCCTTACTTCCGTAATGGGCATCTGTTTGACCCTGATAAACTTTGTGCCTTGCTCGGACTACGGTCTCTATGCGTTGTCATGTTTCCGTGAGGGCGTTTGGAACCTCTCCAGCGAAAACGCATGATTCCTTCGTCTCGGAGGTTTAAGTACAAATGAGTGGTCTCGCTTCGAGCCAACTCGCTGTCCTCCTAACTCTGACTGGAGTGATCAGCTCCGTCACGAGACTTATCAATGCACCGTTGACTTCGTAACTTGACTGCATCAACATTGAGGACTTTCCGCCACGATCGGACTAGTCAATGTCTTGGGAAAGTCCTTCAACCATAGATAGGCCTCCGGTTGGCGCTATACTATGTGAGCGTTAGACTGGGCCCCGTGCCTCGTCCATACGGGCACGTCCCGATCGGACTGGTTATCTTCAAAGCTTCCTAGCTCCTAAACCAACCGACCAATTAGGTCGTAATGACTCTTATCTGAAAGAGCCGAACTTGCTCTGTGTAACACAGCAGAAATCCCTCGGTCGCGTCACCTCAATCTCCGTGGAGAGTCGTTTGAAGTTGAACCAAGTTTTGTTAGATAATATTTTATGGTAACAATAACTTCGGCGGGTACCGGAGTTGAACACGTGACCTTAAGAGTTTAATCACGTGACAATCCGATTGCGCTAGGAGGTCTGTGTGCGGGGAAGGTCTGTGTGTTCATATGTGTAACACTAGCTCCCTCTTCATGGAGCTCGTCTCGAGTCTTTGTTTCTATCTTCTAATATGGTACATTATTAAATTCCTTTAAGAACTCGGTACGAGTAGGGTAAAAAACCTCCACGCGTTTACTTGGCTACGCGAAGGAAAACCTTTCTCGACCATTCTACCTCGGCCCTGGCATTTCCGGGTTGTCTCTATGAAACTCCTCCACCAACTCTTGAGCATGTTCCATGTGCTCGGGTGGTTCCCAAGTGTTCTCATCCTCCGAACACCCCTTCCATTTCACAAAGTACTTGAGTTCGTGGATTCGCTTATTGCGACCACGAACTCTTCTGGTGTAGGAGAGAACCTCGCTCTTCACGATTTTCTCTATTTCCCACTCGAGATCGCCTTCGATCTCTTCTGGCCCTCTTGGGGCCTGTTCCCGTTCTGGTCGAGCTGACAATTGGTAGGGCTCGAGTAGCGATACGTGGAATAAAGGGTGGATTTTCCATCGTTCCGAAATTTCCAACCTAAAGGCGCGGTCGCCTCGCTTTTCGAGAACTTTGAACGGTCCGTATAGCTTCGGGCTTAGTTTCTTGGAGGGTCGTTTCGTACGGATGTTTTTTGCGTTAAGCATGACTCGGTCACCGACCTGGATGTCTGGTTGCTGTCGTGCTTTTTTATCGTAGTACTTAGACATTGATTCCCTCGTTTCTTGTAACGTTTCCCGTGCTTGTTGATGTATCGCTTTCATCCAGTGAGCATAAGTGGTTGCTCCGGGGTTGCGCGCTTCGCTCTCGGTTATCCATTCAGTCTGCGGATGGAATCCATAGTTCGCATAGAACGGTGTTAATCCATGGGCCGAAGTGATTGAATTATTGTAGGCATGTTCAGCTAGGGGCAACAAGGAATACCAATCGTCCTGATCGTAGTTGACAAAAGTCCTTAAGTAACCTTCCAGCACTTGGTTGGTCCTTTCGGTTTGTCCGTCAGTCTGAGGGTGGTACACGGTTGACATCTTTCGCTTAATGCCTAGTAGGTTGCAGAGGGATTCCCAAAATTCTCCTGCGAATTTAGCATCCATGTCCGAGATGATCTCGGTTGGGAGTCCATGCAATTTCCAAACTTCTTTTAAGAAGGCCGTGGCCACATCTTTAGCGGTCGCGGTGGTAGGTAAGGGGACAAAGTGAGCCATCTTAGTGAACCTGTCAACTACTACCATGATTTGGGTATTTCCGTTGGATTGGGGGAGTTGGGTGATGAAGTCAGCCGAGATTGATGTCCACGCAGCATAAGGGATTCCTAATGGTTGCAGGAACCCGTAACGTGCATGTCGTGGTGACTTGCTATGTTGACAGTCATCGTATGAGCGAACGTAGTCGTTGACCCAATTTGTGATTCCTTTCCAGTGGAAATCTCTAGTAATGATTTCTAGAGTTTTCTCTTGTCCGAAGTGTCCAGCTACCTTAGAGTCGTGGCAGCTTTTTGCGATCATGGTTTGTAGAGATTCCGAGGCGGGAATGAATAGCCGGTTCTTAAAATACATAAGATCCTTATCCAGTTTCCAATGCTTAGGTTCTTCCTTTTCCTGTGTTTTCAGGTCTTCTAGTTCCTTTTTTCGAGATGTCCAATCTTGGTCGTCGGTGCCGGCATCTCGAACTGTTTGGAGGAATTCTTTGTTGAACTCCTTAGGTGTTGCATTGATGACTACTCGGGTAGCCATCACGGTAGACTTTTCGTGGAGTAGCCAGTGTCGATCGAGGTCTAGTTGATCGAAGTGCTTGTTTTCGTCCGGGTTGTCATGAAGGAAGCTGGTGTGGCTAGGTACTTCTTCCAAGCCAGTTCCGGTACTTCCGAAACCTTGGTTGCCTCGCTCAGTGTCATCTAGTTCCATGCGTTCCGATAGGTCGCCAGTATGGATCTGTTCTAGAATCAGTTGTGCGATTTTGCTTCCGGCTTGCACTTTATAATCTTCTTTTCCCAAGTTATACAACAAGGCTTTTATTTCTCCACGGTAGTCTGCATCTATGACGCCAGCTTTGACGTCAATCATATGTTTGGTCGGTAGCCCACTTTTTGGAGCTATCCGGCCGTAAGTTCCTTCTGGAACTGCGATTGTGATTCCGGTATCGACAAGGGCTTGCCCCTTGCTTGGGATTACCGAATCTCGTAGCGCATACAGGTCATAGCCTGCTGCTTGGGCGGTGCCTCGTGTAGGCAGGAGGGCCTTTGAGTCTATGCGCATTGCTCGAAATTGTTGTTGGCTGTTTGGGATAGTTGGAGCTGGATTCATGTTGTCCTCTTCGCCGAGGACTACTGAAATTTGGATCATGTTGCAAAAGTGCTCAGGTTTAAGAATTGACTGTTCGCTTTGCGCAGCTCCCCCTTCAGGACGGTACTCCGGCCATCTGCTTAGAGCATCAGGCTTACCGCTCCTTGATCTGGGCCTATAAACAATTTTGAAGTTAAAATCAGCTAACTTCTGAGCCCACCTAATTTGTCGGCCACTCCATGCTTTAGTTGTTAGGAAATACTGTAGGTTTTGGTGGTCGGTATAAACCGTAATTGGCCTATCAGTTCCCATGAGGTAATGCCGCCATTCTTGGAACGCTTCCACGATCGCAAGTAATTCTTTGTCGTGAATATCGTAATTGCGTTCCGCTGGGTTCAACTTTCTGGAATGAAAAGCGACGGGATGTAGTCGTTTTTCGATAAATTGCGAAAGTACACATCCAAGTGCAAAGTCGCTAGCGTCTGTATCCACTACCGTTTCGCGGTACGAATCGAACTGGCACAGGATCGGTGCTATAACGAACTTCTCTTTTAGCAATTCAAAAGAGGCGTCAGCCTCACTATTCCATTTGAAATCCTTTGGATTTCCTTTTAGTAATTCCGTTATGGGTTTGCAGATTGCGGAGAAGTTTTTAATAAATCTCCGATAAAAGTTTGCAAATCCCATAAATACCTGGATTCCTCGGACTGACTCTGGGTGTTTCCACTGCCTAATGGCATCGACCTTTCTTTTGCTCATTTCAACTCCGGTGCCACTAACGATATATCCTAAGAATTCGACGCTTTTCACGTGAAAAACTGATTTCTTAATGGATATCGCCAATTTGTTTTCCCGCAATTTTTGCATGACCTTTTTAACTAGCACGATATGCTCTTCTTCGTTCTTGGAGTAAATCAAGATGTCGTCCATATAGACGACTACTCCGTTATCCAAGAACTCGCGTAGTATGGTCTGCATCATGCTTTGGAAAGTTGCGGGGGCATTAATCATACCAAAGGGCATTACCCGGTATTCAAAATGTCCTCTGTGGCAACCGAAAGCCGACTTCCACTGGTCCTTTCGTGGTAGTCTTACGCGGTAGAAAGCCGTGTCAAGGTCGATTTTGGACAGTATCTCTGATCCGACGATCATATCCCTAAGTGTAGTCATCAGAGGTAAGGGGTACTTGTTAGCTATGGTTACCTTGTTTAATCCTCGGTAGTCCACACATAGCCTTAGTCCTCCTCCAGGTTTTTGGGCAAAGAGTACTGGTGCTCTTGCCGGTGATTGACTTGGGACGATTTTTCCTTCTTTATGCATTTTGTCCAAATACTCGCTTAAGGTTTTTCGCTCCTTTTCGGTTAGCGAGTAAATCGGTCCCCAAGGTGGTTGTGTTCCAGGTAGAAGTTCGATTTTGTGGTCGAACGAGCGGTGTGGTGGCAATTCGGCCGCCATTGGACCCTCGAACAGGTCTTTGTACTGGTGATAAGGCTTTGGGACTTCTTCCCATGCAATGTCCCAGTCCACTTCTGGGTAGGTAAAGGGAGCTATCATCCCTTTGCTCTTGCGTACATGTCCCACATATATCGCATTTTCTTCCCATACCAAATTGTTGTCCCATTCGACATCTATCCCTTCATCGTTTGTTCCGACATGCTCGGAACATTTTTCGGTATTAAATTCCCACTTGGTTGGGTCCTCGATACCGCTTATCGGATGTTGGTCATGCCACCAACCGAAAGATATAATCATATCGAAGTTTCCGGTATCGCTAACTTCACAAGAGACTTTAGACATATGTTGGTTTTGTCCAATCTCTAGTTGTATCGGATGGGTGTATAGCCATCCACCTCTCGTAGAGGTAGTTCCGTCAAATCCCTTAATGCCTAAGGGTTTAATCCTCGTTTCAGTAGGTAGTGCCAATTCATGCACTAATTTGCTTCTTAGCACGAAGATGTTAGAGCCCGAGTCTAATAACACGCGAATCGGGATTCGTTTTCCTTCGTGGTGGATGAAGGCTTTGCCTTCACGACATTGGTAATGCGCTGGTGTAGGAACGTTGGTTTTGGGTCACTTAGGGGCCCCAGAGGGGTTACCCTGTTTTCGTTTTGTAGAACTCATTTTTCGTGGTTGGGTGTTAGCGTGGGGGATTGTTACCGCGCCAGCGTGGTTTCGGCTCCTGAAGCCTCCTCAGACAATCTTTGTCTTTTGTTATTATTACCCTCATTTACGATATTTAATCATACCGAACTCCAAAGATCCTATGGAGTCGAGGATCGACCTTTTAACCCGGCCTTAGGTATA